>CM056579.1:115110646-115278146 GCA_029721435.1 Gymnothorax reevesii
TATATAAGCGCCAGGAAGGTCCGGGGAGATGGATTGTGATCCTGAAACCAAACGGACACGAACCAGACAAGCAGATTTGGCCCTGAAGACACTGCGTGTGTCTCTGATGTTTACGGGAGTTTTTGGCGTCATTATGTGAAGCGTGCGAGAGCGCTTAGCTGTGACCTTAGATTAGCGAACAACCTCAATCATTTCCGACGATATGACCCTTAATTGAGAAATTAATCAATCGGTGTCTGTACGTAGGTGTACTTTCAGGCTGAATTAAGGGTGCATAATGCCCGCCGAGATACCTTAGTCTATTGCCTTATTCTGTCGCCTCCCTTTCATACTCTGATGAATATTTTCACTTTTATATGATTTATATATATACATTCAAATTTCAATGAATGTTTGGTGATCTCGTTAGCTAAGCCCGGTGAGGTCTGCACTGGGCACAGATGTGCGCCTGAGTCCCTTTGCTCGCTTTACTTTTTGCAGAATTTTGTGGTCTCCTTCCAGTTTGCAACCAATTAATGTAAAAGTGTGTGGGCTTTTTAGCCTATCAGTAATACGTCACCAGATTGCAGGTTATTCAACATATTTACAATGGTTATCAATAACCAAACAATCAAATGTTAATGATGTTGCTTATCAGATGTCCAATAGCCTTACTTAATGGAAGTTTTATTGATTTTCACACCTAAAAACAAACAAAAATAAAAATCTTACTCCAGTCAACCAGTTATGTCATCCCAAAAAGCAAACGTTACACAAAAATGAGTGTAACTAGTTCAGGCAGGAAACTCGAGAAGTGCTACATCAGCTGACAGCAGCCTGGTAAACTACCAGCACGTCAGCATCAGCAGGCACACAATTGGAGGAGACACATCACGAGGTCACACAGGGGTCTATTTGAAAGACGTCAAGCTCACTTTCTTCCGCTGCTGTTTGCAATGACTTTTCATGCTATGCAACAGGCTGTTTGGTTTTTTGCTGGCCGCCTCAACCCCAGCCTCCACCTGTTTGGTTCTGCTCACATCGGGGGGATTTTGATTTCTGTTCATGACTATGTTTGTATGTTTGCTGTGCATAAGTAGGACATTCCTTCAGAGCAGAACCGCCGCCAAAATACAATGTAATGCTTATACCCATGAATAAATTGTTTTATTTTATTCAAACGTGAGTTTTCCTGATTGAATCTACAGTTGAAGTAAATACTTTTTTTGAGGTTTTGCCAAATGATGCCTTAACAAATGTTGTGGAAAAACATAATTGCTATGGATCAAAATGTAATAATATTTCATTTAATGTTATTTATTGACACTATATTGTCTAATATTCAAATTTAGTCAGGTTTAGTTGAGACTGGCTCAAAATTGCGGATGTTTGTTGACATAATAAAGCTTTTGTCTGTATTCAGATGTTTATCTAAATGTGCACTCATATTAGCTGACATCCTTAGAAGTACAGCACACCAAACAAACGCAGCTTCACTGGCTCATCCGGCGAGAGAAAGAAAACTCACCAAATCAGATTGAACAAAATCCTGCCCAGTATGAGGCAATTTTATAGCAGTCAATACATTCAACAGCGGGCTTTGCATTTTATAAAGAGTAAGGCAAAAATAAGCAATATAAAAACCACTGAGCTGCTACAAAATAATAATAAAACAATATCACAAAAAATTTAATTCTCACTCACAGACTCATGCGCGCACCAAAACACTCGGGCAGCAGCCTCTAAAAAAACAGCAGAATAAAGACTGTGGAAACCGTGCATTTTAAAGTTTGAGGTTCATATGCTTGAAGGTCATAATATTTTTCTCCCAGATAAATACCGACTTAATCCCAATTACTTGTATTAGGTATTCAGTGTAGTTTGCCGTAACATTTCACGGGAACTCTGAAAAGCTAGCACCAGCATTTTCTTTGATAGCAAGGCTGCTGGTCTCAGGAATGACCTGTTGTAATGTTCTGCACGGCTGAAGCACAGTAACGGTGATAAATACAGAATTAGTCAGACTGGGTTATAGTACTTTATAAGTCAGCATTCATGGAACCCACCAGAAAGTTGATCTTTGATCAGTATATCCTGGATCAGAGCATAATTTTATCCGTCATGATCTCAATGGCAGAACTGATCTCTGATCAGCAGTTCTCTAAAATGCTTAATGAACAGGGGCCATCGAGTGGTGGATTATTTGCAGCGACACTGTATGCAGTTAAGATGTGCATCTTCCATTGATTCCTGTTGGTGATCAGTTGTAGCTTCCTGCCCCAAAGCAATTAAATGGTCTGTCATTAAAGGGCCGGTTACTCACCGTTGCTTTACACACCAACGCCTGATGGAGGAAGCATCAGATTTCGCAATTCAATCTATGATTGCGTGGGCCTGCTCTATTTATATCCTGATTTCTTCAGGTTAAAAATAGCTGTGATGCATTGAATTCATTTGAGGTTTTATATTTTAAAACTTAATTTGTGCACACTTAACGTGTAAGGGACACCAATCAGAGTATGGTTGATTCTCATATGCTCTTGTGATTTTGAACCTCCAACAGTCAAAGTGTGCGAGTTTTCGATCTCATTCATGCCCAGTGCAATAAGAGAATTCTGTAGAAAATGAACGAAAACACTGCGAAAACAGATACAGACAAACGCACATTAGTGCATTTAAATGTTTTCTTGGAAAACGCTTTCTTGGAAATGTACATTTTAATGCAAATCCCAGTGTCACATCAGTTATGCAGCGCACTGGTCAGAAAATAATGATTACTTCTTCTTTGGTCACAGCTGTCACCGGCAATATACTTCTACATTCCCTCTCATCAGTTCCTCTATTTAACAATTTGTGCACACACGACATAAAGGCTCTCAGCTGAGAATGAATAAGGAATGAAGCCCCTTTTAAGTGTTAAATATTAATGCTGCAGGCAGCTAGGTGTGCAACAATCACAGGCGTGCAGACTTGAGAGCTCCAGGCCATAAATTGTCATTTAATTTTCACCAGCACCATCCGTGCGGTGACTCCTCCCTGCTCATAGCTCTTTGTAATAATTCATGACGTAGATAAAACAAACTGACAAGAATCAACGTTCAATGAAACACATGCAAATACTTTTTTCTTATTTAATGCAGAAAGTAACTGCCGTGTTTCTACAAGGCCAAAAGCTATTATATGTCTATAATGTAGCATTTCAACCAGCAACGAGATGTATTCTCTAAAAACAATTTACGTAAATCCCTCAAAGTGATTTTGTACTCTTAAGTGCATTATTGGTTCCATCATCTGTTTCTGCATGAATTGTCTGTCAAGAGCATATTTTATTGCTAGGAAAAACAGTTTGGATCCATCTTTCCCACAGTTTAATAGAGATTTGCATCAGTAGCCAATGTGAACACGGTCAGTTCTGTGCACAGTGGTTTCTCTGAAAGTAAAACATTTTTAAGCTTTAATCAAATGGGCGATAACGGAAGAATACCGAGACAAATTTTACTCCTGCTGGCCAAAATCGGAAAGATGCGGCCATTGTAGGCACGAGTGCAAAAATCAGTGAATAATAATTACAACCCCCAATTCCGAAATAGTTGGGATGAAGTCTAAATTGTGAATCAAATCAAAATGCAATGACTTTCAGATCGCATGAGCCAATATGTTATTTACAATGGAACATAGATAACATTTCAAATGTTGAAACTGAGACATTTTACATTTTTATTTAAAAATGTGCTTATTTCAAATTTTCTGGCTGCAAGACGTCTCAAAAAAGTTAGGACACAGGCATATAAGGGCTGAAAAAGCAATTAATATATAAGCCGAAAGAACCTTTAGCACGTAATCAAGAGACTCTAAACTTTTGTTGCTCCCCACATGGAAAGAACCTAAATAAACATATATGTTTTTATATAGGGCCACATATAGGTTTTGCATGCAACATACATAACATTGCCTGTTTTCATGTACATGTACATGCATGTATAATTTTATTTTAATTTTTTTTTTACAATTAATTCTGGGAACTTAAAGCGTGGAGACATAACGGCAAGAGTGACGAATATCGGCAAAACGGTCCAAGAGTATTCTCTTGAACTTGCTCTAACTCCCACAGTTTTCACTTCGCACAAATATTTTTGTGTTTGTTGGAGCAAAAGTCATGCTGATCACCAAAATCTAACTTAGGAAGCAATTGGACAAACGAATTTGGTTGTATGAGCCGAAAAGCGACGGGCCCACTCACGGAAGCTCCATTAACTCATATGTTAAATGCGGCCAGAAAATGCAGGTTGCAAAGGCTAAACACAGTTTTCTAACTTCTTCGTGTTTCCATATGTTTTGCACTACGAACACTATTGTGACATACATTACGCAGCTGACCCTCCTCTTTCGTACGGTACATCCATTTCCTAGATTGCGACTTCTAACTGAAAATGGTAGGTCTAATATGTAAGAAACCCCTGCGCTAAAATCTCCATTGCACGAAATGACTCAGCCAAACTCAAACACCATATATGAACAAATAATCACCCGCAGATTGGCAGATTAGCCAATAGCTCTGCCATCTTGTGTAGCTCTGACATCAGTGTCCAATGAGATGCAAGTAAACAGTAAACATGGGTGTCAACAATTATTATTTTTTTGGGTGGGGGACTTGTTCTCTGTGTTCTCTTTTATCTTAAAAAAGGACACGAATAAGGAATTGTAAATCAACAATATTTATGCTGAATTATTTGGCAAAGCTAAAGAATAACCTTTCCCTTTATATAGGCCTAGCAAATCGCTCAGTTACCAACATTCTCGTTTCGTTAAAAAAAAAAAAGCTTTCGCATTCAGCTGTGCCTTTGAGTCTGACTCAGGTCTAAACCTTAAAGAAACTAATCATTATATACATATATGAATTTATATGTTTGCTTTGTGTATTAAGATTGGAACAACTTAATTCTGAAGTATTCATACTGTAGTATCTGAACAAATGGCTGATAAGCTCGATCCAGAGCCAGGCCAAATAGCAGTAAAACTTTAATGACCTTCCCCCTAGGATGCTCGCTCAGCCTGCCTGTGGAAGGTGTCGGTAATCTTTCTGTTACTCTCAGTGGGAGGCGTAGTTGCAAAGCCCTGACTGCCACAATACTCCTGTGGGAGTCATATCACTGTCCACAATGAAGTTAAAGTCCAGTTATATTAATTTGTTTAAAATAATCTAAATCTCTGGGAACTTCATAATATGTTTATATGGTCAATATCCTGCGAAAAAATCACTTATACAGTACTTATTATTATACTTATTACCCAATTTACCTATATACTAATACATCTTAAGGCATTTTAATGACAACTGCATCATATTAGTACATATTCCTACCGTGTTTGGTCTTGTTATTCTCGGGGGAATCCAAGGAGTTGAATGGAGTATGTTTCAATTCCATTGAAATTATGATTCATTCCCTTTGGGAAACTCCTGAAAATTGGTCAGAATTTACTCTGGTAAACACCTTATTCTCCTCTCTCTGCTAGATTGTTTTATTATTCCAAATGGTGGAAGCCCAAAACCCAGATTCGACCCCCCTTCCGGGGTGTTTATGGCCATGCCGCCTGGATCAAAGGTGTTGTTTGGCTTAAAGCAGAGAGAGACTGGCCATTGGGAGAGAATCGTATTTCGATCTCCCCGCTTGCGGAAGAAGTCTTTTTATTGTGGAGATTCGCATCCCAGCTCTCCCTGCGTGCCTGAGTCCGTGTGTAAGTAGCCAACCTAGGTGATCGGGGGGGATGACAACTGAGTTCCCCCCAGGTACATGGTCCAGTCTGCCCGCACGCGAGTGTCTCTTTTTTTCCAGGTATGACTTTATTCTCTCTTTCTAAATTGTTTGTAACTTGTAATTGGCTTAACGTTGATTTGTTTGATCTAAGTTTGTACCCACCTGATGATTACATTATTGTTATTCCGTTCAGCTTGCTTGGTCTCTGTGACTTTTAACACTTGTACATTCTTTCTTGCCCCGTTGTGGCAGATATCTAGGGGTTTAATCCCAACCGAGGAACGACCGGCCAGCGGCCCGGTATGGGAATTGGTTTAATTAAGTTGGAGGGACAATCATGATCTACTTACATAAAGGGTTTATGTTTTGCTGGTTCTGGGATTTTAGCCTTAAGGAAACCCATGGACGAAAAGAAGCTTATCCATTAAAATTCCCTTAAGGAACCCCTGGGCGGGCATAAAATCTGGGTTCACTGTATATAGCCAAAAGATGCTGTTGCAGTGATGGCTGACTTCCAACCTCTAATCTAACCAACGAACCTAGGATCCGGACATGGTGTTAAACCCAGGAACAGTAATGTAGCGACGGTGGTTGTCTGTTAGGAATTCAAGGTATCATCAACTTCATGTTTTCCCTAGAGTATTAATTTATTAATTTATTAATCCATCTGATTTGGATGATGCGTCTTAAGCAGCATTGCTAATTACGGTCTACCCCGAAAGGATTTATGTAGTACCTGGTGCACCTCAACCTGGGTTCATGATATGTTTATGTTCAGTGACTGCCTTATTATTCAGGGGTGTCGTTTGAGTAACTGGTTTTCACGGATGAGTCTGGTGGTGTAGCTACCCTGAAATTCATGCAGGCTGTCCCTAAACTATCAAATGTAATTCTAATTTGGAGTCAGATATTTAACGAGGATGTAACCAAATTTGGTATACTTAATGTATTATGGAGTCAGATTAATTGTAACCATCGTGCTTTTGGCGCCCTGTCTTTGGACGAAGAAAATATAGCCATTTTATTGTGATTCACACCAGCCAGGAAATCGCGCTAGTTAACTCCAGCTAAAAGAACACGTGGAGCCTCCAGCCCTCTGCAATGTCCGTATTCTGGTATTGTTTTGTGGGGTTCTATAATACCTACTTGTTGTGTTCATTTAGTCCGTCTTTGCCCTGAGATGATGGATAATTGGATGATAGTGCATGTTGCCCAAACTGGGATCAGTGTAGAAGTCTCAAAACTAAAGTAGGCTATGTAAATTAAATCGTGCCAGTTTCAGTTTCCGCGAATACACTGTTAACAATAAACAAATAAACTGAAGCCTTTTTTGCCAGGTAATTTAACTGGCGCCTTTTAGCCAGTTATTTTAACTGTAATTTTACAATAGGTTTACCACGGAGTTCAGTGCATGTTCAGTGTAAACCACGGTTAAATGCGTGCTGGACTGAACTTACAGTTAAAATGACTAGGAGACAATGCGTTAATTTAACTGTAAAATTCAGTTGGTTTATAACTGTGTAGGAAAGCCGAACTGGCCTGGTGAAGGTCTGTGCAAAAATAAATAATGGCCTGTTGCAAATACCCTCCTGGTTCTTATAAACGCCTGGGGTCCAAGTCGATTTTGCGAAATAAACGCTGGGGCTACTAAATGGTCATATACGGTACCTTAAATATGGATCACTTGAGGTTCGATTCTGCCCTCTGCTGGCCTTTTTCCACACCTCAGTACTGTTGTTTTTAAGAGACAAAGATACAGGTGACTTTAAAAGAAAAATTCTGCATCAAACTCAGTGAAAGAATTTCCAGTAAAGTAGTTGGTACAGTCACTGAAACCAGCTCCAGGACATGAAACCTTCATGGACTTCAGTTGAAAATGCGCTGGCCGTTTCCAATCGTGCCAATCATTTTTAATGTTTCCAGCTAGGATGGGTTAAAATCATCTGTTCAGAGCATTCATATCTTCTAGAATAAGCTGATGCAATCTTCGTTATTTTGACATTATTAATGCAAGGCCAGTGAAGAGAAAAAAATTAACTGCATGGAGATACTCCTTCAAGATCCGGCACAAGGTCGCCGATTGTCTGTACGCAAATGAGTTTCTGTTGGTGTCCAGAACTCTGGTGGGGAAAAAACCATTTCGCCTCCCGTGAAAGCAGATTGAGTGCGGGAAAGGAGGCACTTTTTGCTGGGTGCGTCCAAGACAACAATGTTACAGTGAAAAAAGCAGAAAAAACAATAGCTCGAGATCCTATTCCAGCATTTAGCTACCAGCAACTGTTTTCATTCCTTCTTTGCTCAGCTTTCTGTTTTTTTATAAACATCCAAGTATTGGACATAATTCAAACATTATATTTTCATGGCAGCTATTCAGTGTGGCGTCAGCAAACATTCAAACTTTGTTGTATTCAAGACAGCATTGCAGTTTGGATTCAGCGTGCAGCATTCACACTCACAATTTCTTCAGGAATTGCCTCTCTAGTAACTTTTTTTCCTGAAACATAAACAATAACAAATAGTATTAGATATTTGTGTTCATATCTTAGCTTTTTCTCTCCTCTCACTTGCCATAGTTAAAAATGACTGGTTCACACATAACATGCCGTTGTCACTTGTCAACATGTATTTAGGATCAAATGTGATGCCAATTTCACGTTTTCACGTGCAATTAATAAGTTATTTCGTGAAATTCTTGTTATTTCTCTCAGGGACTTTGGAATAATATGCAGATATTACCTTGAGAATAAAAATATGAGCTAGGCGTTGTGTATGACAGCTGCAAAAGTGAGATATGAGCTGTACAATAGGTATGACAAACAGAACCTGCCACTGGGTATATGAGCGATATTGGAGATACATACCTTGTATGTACCTATAGGGCCTATATGCGGAAATAAAAAAGCGATATAGGAGACCTATTTGCCCTCTATAAGCACATATATGTACCTGAATTTTACCTGTGTGTTTGTGCTTTTTTTTTTTTTTGCTTGGCTAATGGCATCTAAAACTTTTTTGTACCAATATCTGGCCTTGTATGATGTGGCAGAGATGTTTTTCATTTCAAAATGTATTCTTTAAACAACTTAAAAAAACATTTTAGCAAATCAGGAGCTTGTCACCTCTTTACTGTTTCCCTGAGGATTTTTTCCTTCGCAATCCAGCTGTCCTTGTCAGTTTCAGTCTTGTTTGTTTTGTAATTTCTCATTATTCTCCCCTCACTCCATGTTTAGTTCCCCATGCTTACACAAGCATTTCCACTTTGTTTGTCATCTTGTGTATATAAGTTCCTGTTCAGACTCCTCTTTGCTGGATTGTAATCTCTGTCTTCTGTTTGCTGTGTAAGAACACAGAGTTATTTGGGAGACGCTCCCTTCAGTTTGCAGTCCCACAGTTTGATTTCCTCCTGTCTCTCCTTTAAAGCTGCGCACCAGTCCAGTGCCTCTTGGTTCATTCGACCTGCCATCCCAGTTACTGACCTCAGGACAGCCACGGTTCCCTCTGCCCGTGCCTTTCCTGACACTTTATGTTCCTGATTGCTCCAACCTGACTCTGTACTGTCTTAAGAAATTCTCCGGGTAATTTTTTTTTTTTTGAGTCGTTGTTCTTCTGTTAATAAAGGCCAAATTTGGCATTGCCTGCAATCTGCGCCTCCTTGCTGTGCTGAATTAGTGACAGTTCCATTTTCAAATAAATGTCATTGCTGAAAAATACATCTAAAACAGGAAACGGAACTCAGAGAAAGTTCTGAGTTTCCAATTAATTATTAAGATTATTGCCACCCTTACAATATCACATTTATTGTATAAAGACAAAATTTCAGTATCATTTCTTTTTAGCCACATATTTGTCCAGATTATTCAGCAAATAAACTATTTGGTCACTTATTGGTTAACATAAATGGTCAGGTCTTCAGACACGGCAGGGGCTTTTGCAAGATAATTCCAAATAATCCCTCACACTCCCAAAGTATTACAGTGACATTTCACTATAATGCTTTGTTACCTCTGCCAAGGAGGTTTTTTTTTGCTTGTCTGTCTGTTAGCAGGATATATCAAAATATGGCTGCATAGATTTTAACCAAACTTTGCAGGATGTTACACTAGCACAAGAGGAATAAGTGATTAATGTCATATCTAGGCCAATGTACGGCTGAGATATAGGCCAAAGTTCAAATCCAGCTATGCTGGCGGAGGTATGAGCTCTCGCAAGTCCAGCTCTAGTTTGAATGATGAATTGAATAATTTGTTTGTCTCAGGACACTATTGTGGCGCAGCGGATTAAGCTGTTGCCGCACAAAGAAGGCTGCAGTTTCTAGTCCAGCATTGGGCCTTTCTGCATGGAGTTTTCATGTCCTCCTAGTGTTAGGATGGGTTTACTCACAGGTATGAGTGTGTGAGCAAGTGGTGTGTGATTCCTGTGATGGCTTGACGTACCATACAGGGTGTGTTCCAACCACCTGCCAACTGTACGCTGGTATAGGCTCCAGCTCTCCTGCAACGCCAAACAGGCGTGTGGAGATTAGGAAATGGATAGACTTCCCTGCTTACATTTTATTTATTTATTTTTCCTTGAGCTGGGACTGTGGATATAACTTCCAAAGGCACCTGAGAGTTTATTAGAGGTGAATTAGGTCACCGAATAAAGGAAGATCAGAACAGCGCAATGTCAAATCACATCTCCAGGAACGTAAAGTTCTGAGGCACGAATCCGTTTGGAATCAGTGATTTTTCCTGGCAGCTTTGCGGTAGAAGAGTAAGATGACCGCGCTCCATCTTGACGGGGCACGAAGAAGCCATGAGTACACCAGAGAGGGAGGAGCTTCTGATGATCAGCGCAGCATGTAACAGCCCAGTAACCAATCAAAAGCTATTCTGATTTAGATCAGTTTTTTGACTCCTCCCACTTTGTGAAAAAAGCTGAAATGAAGGAAAAGAGAAAAAACTCTGAACACAGGCGGCATCATCGGTGGTGAGATGACAGGAGGAGATTTTTTCACTTCCATTTCAATACAGTTAAGTAGAGAGCACAGGAACAGAAAAATATTTGTGTCTCTTCATCTGGTAACAACAAAATTTTTCCTGTTTTTTTTTTGTTTGTTTAGTTAATTTCTGCCTGGCCAATACTTGTAATATTGAGTGGAAAATATGCAGAATCTACATTGACAGATATAATACACTCTCACCTTCTGATTTTTTTTTTTTTTTTTTTTTTTGAGTAGGCGGTTGTCGGTATGCTTTGGCTGTCTGTGATATTGTTCTCGTGTTCCCTCAGGTTTATGTATGGTGTTCACAGTTATCTGTATTCCTTTTCTGATTGGTTCGTTCACATCAGGGATCGTTGGGGTTGTTAGTCATGGTCCGTTTGCTGTCTTAAGCTCAGTTTGTCTCCTGACATTGCAGCCATAAAGTCATAATGCCTTATACAGAATGCTTAAGTCTTAAAGAATTGATCTCAGTTGCAAATATAATTGGAACTGAAACTGTAATATATTTGTGTGTGTTTGTGCTCACAGTAAACAGCTCTATCAAAGATTATGCTCACTCTATATCCCTCTCAACACAGTGATCAGTGAGAAAAGTTCATTCTTGATATTGGGAGGGTAAAATGCTAGTATGCTACAGAGCTTGTGCAAACAAATCAATATTTACCAAGAATCACAGATCACTTATCTAAAACACACATTACAGCTGCATATATATATATATATATATATATACAAATAAATTAATTATTTCTCTGAAGTCCCAGTCATGCACATACTGCCAAAAATACTTTGGATTGATAGATGAAAACATGCAAGCAGAGTAAGGACGGACAGATTGCTTCTCAAAGTGAAAACAGTATGCATCATTTCAAGGTCCATACTACAACTACTCATACTTCTACTATTACTACTACTACTGCTACTAATAAAAATGCAATTAAAAGAAATACCAATAATAGTTCTCATGCTTTCGAGTTTGGATGGAGCTTCTAGCTGAAAGCTTGCAAAAATAGAAATGTGCCTGAAAACCATGGAGAACTAGACTAGAGTGTTCAGGTGAACACGTGTCGCCTGCAAAGCTCTTATGTGAAAGTGTGACTACCAACTGAAAGTGTGACAACCGGACAGACAGGCGGACGGACAGACAGACGCCGAACAAAGTGATCCCTATGTGCCGCTGTGCTTCGCAGGCAACACAAAAAGCACTCAGAGAACGCAGACCTCCGCCAGGGGACAGCAAATCCCAAAAGCACAGTGATTGGAACTCCGGCCCATTCGAAAGGCTTGAAAACTTTGACGTATATCTCAGCTGTACTTTGGCCTAGATAAACCAAAATTTATTCACCTGTTCCTTGACTTAATACCCACCTTCTCTGAAAATTTAATCAAAATCGGTGCGTTACTTTTTGAGTTATCTTGCTAACAATCAAACAAACAGACAAATGTTGCCTAAAACATTACCTCCTTGGCGGAGGTAATAAAAAAATACACCATAAAAGGAACAAATGTGTGCCCAGCTTACAAATTGTCCACGATGAAGAGTCCAACAAAGAATAATCATAAAAATAGTAAGAGAAAAAAAGCCGAAGAGAAATAAGTCACCAATTAAAAAAAAAACACATTGCAGTTGAATCATTTGTTCATACTCATCCAGTTTGTTTCACGCAATTCATAAGGGATTGTGGTTTGTTACTGTCATAACTATGTGCACCGTGCAACTAGGCCAAGGAGGGTCCTAGCTGAGGCGGAAGGTCTCAGCGTGTTTGTCTTAACAGCCAGGGAAAAGAAAGTCTTTCCGGTCTCCATTATAATATGGGGGGTCTGCCTACAGCGTCAGCACTAGACCACTGCCTCAGGCCAAACGTGATGACATCTCTCACGTTCTGCTTTTAACTGGCCTGAGACGTGTCCTGCGGATGCTGCAGCCCTAAAGCCCCGTTCACACATGGACGCCGCTTCTACTACAATCAAAGCGTGGCCGAAAACGCGGCCGATCGCAGGAGAAACGTAGAGGAGTCTTCATAAGCGCAGTATGATCGCGTTAGGGTCTTCATGATCGGGAAGCTCTACGCTCTCGCCAAACTTATTTTGAACATGGTCAAAACAAGCGCAGCGGGATCGTGGCCTACAAGAATCGGGGTAAAGTCGTCAAAAGAGCGTGGTAGAAGCGCTGTAATCGTACAAGCAGCGCGGAAGCATCGTGGAGAGATCTTCATGATCGTAGTAAAAGCGCAGTAAAAGCACAGTACAGTCGGGAACATATCAAGTACGCTCCTATTATTTCTCCTCCTTACGCCGATCATACCACGACCTATCAGGCAGCAGTTTGTACATGTACATGTACTTCGTTACAGTATTTAAGTAGGTTTTTTTTTTTTTGAGGATTTGTACTTACGTTTTTTTAACTGGGACTTTTACTCTCCTACATTTAAAAGATAAGTGTGTTACTTTCACTTCGTTACTTTGAAACTGGCAACTTAGTTACTCGTTTCAAACTAGAATATTAATTTAATTCATCATTTACGGATGATCTGGATTTGGTGTGTTCGAGACGAACAACGGTGTCTCTTTGTGCAGATGTGTCCACCAGTGGAAGTGGAGCTGCAAATTTATACACGCAATTACAATATTCTATCACTAGATGGCACATCAGGATCAGTTATTGCATATTATAACTGCCACGAACCTCAAAGAAGTGATTTCATTCCCCCCAATATGTACACTTTTTCATTTCAGTGGGACTCCTCAGTGTAATGAAGGCTAAATTAAATAATTCTTTTGTGTATTTGTACCGTTTTGTCTGTCACAAACGAGATGTTGCGGCACTACCTCTGACACCGGATCGGATCAGGGTTTGTTTTCAGCCAAAATACGTGTGTGTATATATATATATATACACACACATCATCGCCAAAATCGTGCTAGAAGCATACTACAAGCGTGATATGAGCGGCACCTCCGTAGCGATATCGTCATACAGTCTACTAGGTCTGCGTAGCGTCGTAGTATGATCTTCAATGTCGTAGCGGCAGCGTAGTATAAACGCAGTAAACCGCTGGCCGGCAATGGTCTGCGTCACATCGTAGTAGAAGTGTGTCAGCAGCGCGTTGGACATGGGAGCATCGTAGTACGGTCGTAATGAAGACCATAATTTGCCAAATTGCTCGATTTAGACGCCGATCCGCCCCGATCCAATACTTTTTCTGATCGTGGCTTGATAGGGATGATCGTCCTAAAGTCGCAGCTCTGTGTGAACGGGGGTTAATGTCATAGCGGTTGCAATTAATTTGACTCCATATGAAAGTTAGGATATAAAATTTAGTTGCACCCAATCACGGTTACCATGCGTTTGCATAAATATTGATTTGACTGCAATTTATGAATTTAGATCTATGTTGTGCTTCGGCCCCAGAAATGGTCTATACCTTACTCTGCCGGACCAAAACATCTGCACTACCCAATTCGGTGAATTAACTCAGAGGCTGGTGGTCTGATTCAGCGCGATAATTCCACATAGACATCAGCAATGACTAGGGATTTTCGGGGCCCGAAAAGAAGTCAAATCATACCCGAAAAAGAAGGGGCCCGAAAAGAAGTCAAATAATACCCGGTGCAGCTCACAACTGCACATATGCACAAAATGTACAATGCGGGAAGAATGAATACAAGCTTCCAGAACTATATTCCATCTGCACATGCTACAGGAACATGAGTGGGAAATTGCCCAAGATATTCCATGACTAGATTAAGGCTATGACCACAGCATGGGGAGGCGTGTGGGGGAAGTTGAATGCAGTCTTTCATTGTGATAACGGCTACACACAAACAGATGAATGTGTGAGGAAGACGTCTGCGATCTTTCATAACTATAGATTATTGGCTACACAGAGCATACAGATGCACGTGTGGGAAACCGGTTGCGGTCTTCCATTACTACTATTGGCTATACACGGCATGGAGATGCACGCATGGGAAACCGGTGCGGTCTTTCCCGAATCCTTTGTTTCTCTCCTTTTTAAGCCCAAGCTCCAGAAGCACTTCTGACCGCAGGATCATAAATCATTCTGGGTACTCAGGAAGGCAACCCCTCCTCAGAGGGGGTTTGGGAGGCGTTAATACCACGAGAAGCAGAAGTAGATTTCTTTTCATACTCATTGAATGAGGGTTCAGTAGAATTTTAATCCCTTCGAAATATGCACCATGCGATTTCGGAATCTTAGTGGAGTAAAATTATACCAAACACGATATGCTTGCACTAGAGTTTGCCATGAAACATCAGTTACAGTGCAGAATTACAAAGATAACTGGTATTAATTTTACCAGTCAGCTTATGTCATATAAGAAAAATACACACAGCAATATCTAGGGTGGTAATGTGAAGTATTTTCTGATGCAGTCTCTGAAAAGTCCATTTAATGGCACTGTGGCATTCTCTTTGCCCAAGTTGTCTCAGTCATTTTTGGGTGGTTTGCAAGATGTTGAACCTTTTACCCCAGGAACTGTCCCAGAGGCAGAGGGCCGCTCCAGCTGTGGTGACCTAAGTTGAGCAGACCGAGTGACGCCATACAGACCCTAACTGCATCTGCTCTCATGACTGCAGGGGTCTCTGCCAGGTGCCGGGGCCCTTAAGACAATATGGGTACTTTACCAGTCCTGTGTCTGTGAGAAAGGGGCTGTGTGTAGTTCTCTCTGCATTTCAGCGCAGCTTACAACTACGACCTAAACCGCCTTATAAAACAACAGTGAATATGTTCTGCACTCTTTTCCTATGATCCAATTAGCACCCCTTTTAGTGATCATTAGAACTTCAATAAAACGCATGGAGATGGATTCCTCAGAGGCAAAAGGAGTGAAAGATTTCATTGGAGTCATTGCTTGAAAGCGTTCAGTTATATGGAGCAGTCTGACCAAGTCTAAAGGCACCATCAGCGCTAATTGTTTGTTTCTAAAAGACCGTTCCTTTGCAGGTGATATAGTGTTGTATTTCCGGAGTAATCTGTGTGGTTCTCTTTCCCTCTTATTTACTCATTGCAGTCGGCCTGAGACAAAGGGAAGGGAGAGAAGGAAAACTTCCTGCTTTATTCTGAAGTGAAAAAATTTAAACTTCAAAAACACATCGAGACAAAAAAACAGCCAAAATAGCTGGTGGATTATTTTATTCTTTATACATAATTCTTAGGGAAAACTATTTTTGGTTTTCCATTTTCTTTTTGTTTTCTGAAAAAAAAAAAAAAATAGTGCGCCATTGGAAAAGAACTTTGCGAAAAATGTGGTTTAATTTATTTAAACTTTTCACGTGGGATTCACCATTCCGTTTAAAGCCTGATGGAGTGCCTAATATTATCAATGTTTAAGTTCTAACCCCGCTTCCAAAAAAGTTGGGATGCTGAATAGAATAAACAGTGAAGTGGTTTGCAAATCATTAAAACTCAACATTTCATTAAAAAAAAAATACAAAGACGAGTCACGACATATCGGATATTGAATCCCTCTGTGCACATTTCTTCTTATTGAAGCTGATTTGACCCTTGAGATGTACATTCTGACTTGGATTTCCTGCCTGAACTAGTTCCACTTATCTGATGAGTAATGTAATGCAATGTGAGAGATGGGAGTATCTGAAAAAAACCAGAGAATTATGTGATTATCTTTCAGCACTAGAACATTGTGAACTGAAGACTTCCTCTTGCCAGAGTAGCATGACATGCATAAGCTTTTAATCCATCACTTTGAGAACAACATTCTCCCAAGACAAATTTGTTGGACTTTTGGCATTTCACCTTCTAAAGTGCGTAACATTATCTGGTCAAATCTCTGTGCATGAAGGGTGAAGCGAAAAACTACTTTTCAATGCACATGATCTACGATCCCTCAGATGTCCTGGTCTTAAGAAACATCAGACGATTATAATGGACGTCACGAAATCAGCTTGGAAATACTTAGGTAAAGAAATGTCAGTCAACACCTATCACCACTGCAGCCGCAGACGGAAGTTAGAGCTTCACTTTGCTAAGTAAAAGCTGCAAATCAACACTGACATTAACATTGCTGAAAAGTTACTCTGGGTTTGTGTCATCTGAGATGAACAATAGCTCAGTGGTTGAGTGATTTGAGGTCTGACAAGTCATCAGTTCAAGCGGTTTTTCGGGGGAAAAAAAATGTCTTGTTTTTCAGATCTAAGACGACAAGAACAATCTAAGCTGTTATGATTTTCAGGTCCAAAAGCCCGCTCTGCCATCGTATGAGGGCGTGTCAGTGTACATGGCATTGATAATGTATCCATTTACAATGGCATCATAAATATTGAAACATCCTGGCATTTGACAGCAAGTCAATCCCAAAACCATATTCTTCATGGATTACGCATGGCTTCATAAACAGAGAGTGCGGGTGCTAGATCGGCCTGTCTGCAGTCCTGTTCTGTCTCCAGTAGAGAATGTATGAAACGTCATGAAGCAGGAAACAATTGGTCTGCTGAAGACCTGCATAATGGAGGAATGAGGAAAATCTCCACTTGTAAGACTGGATGTCTGGTGTCTTTTGGACCGCAATGTTTTATTTGCGTGATTAAAAGGAATGTCGGAGTTAAAAAGTGGTAACCAGTCTACTAAGCTCTGTCACATTTTTTTTTTTTCCTTTATATTACAACCGGAGCCAGGATTGCTATACGGGCATCTCATAATTTTTTTGAATTCTAACACCTATCAGGGGTACGTTTCCCAAAATCACAGATGCTAACTTACATAGTTGGGCCCATTGACTGTGAATGGAGGAACTATGTAAGCTGCTAATTTAGTTAGCAACTACGCTTTTGTGAAACACTCCCCAGATTGACTGGAGCTTGTGATTTTATCTTGATTTTATGTTTTACACATGGCCCGCACCCAAGCTGTACACATAATTCTGCATTGTGCCCATTTGTATTTTCAATACAGGCACACACCGCTTTACAGTCCATGTTATGAAGTTCAAACTTATTTGATTTATTCTGCACATTGCCAAGCAAGCTGGGCTTTGTTAGCCAACTAGTAAATCTATCTTGCGAGCAGCCTGTCTGACTTACACATCGCAGCAATTTGATCGCCTGCTACAGAAGTGCACAGCGCAGGTCTACCACAGTGGTGGCCACTCATGTATCACTGAGGGCCAGGAGTATACTGCAGGACTCACCAAATCTGGCCTCCGAATCTAAATCCAGCCCGAGTTTTCTCTCTCCTTCCAGGGATTTTGGTGGAGTTATTGCCACTGGTTGGGCAGACTGGCTTCCCACCTGACTCCTGGGTAACAGGAGGGTGGAAAACCAGCTGTTCTCTGCCTCTGAGGACTGATTTAGGGAGCCCCGGAATACAGGCTTTCATTCCTGTCAGTCATTTCACCTGTTGATTACACCAATTAGTTCCCTCTTCTCTGCGTGAAGGTGAGCTAATCAGTGAAATCAGCTCGCTTGGTGATTGGATGGAGTGAGAACTCTTGGCCCTCCATGGTGCGTGATTACTCAGGCACTGCATCTCTCCAAAATAACCCGAGTGACATTACGTAACACTCGCATCTCGTCTTCAACTTCGGCTCTTCTCCTCTTTTGCGCCAGCTGTCATGTGAAGAGTTTGTGTCGGTTTCCAAAAGCACCGCGAGAAGTAAATAAATGATTGATGCCAACACAGTGCTAGAGGGCGCTGTCCTTTGTAGTGTCACTTTAATGATGAGTTACAACCCAGAGAGTAGTAATATGCTTATTACATAAATCTTGTTTACATAAATAAAGCTGTAACTATAAAAATGCAGCATCCAAAAGGCATATCCTCATCATCTGTGTGTGAAAAAAATCAATGGTTAATAAAATTGATCCTAAAAAAAATGACTGCTTCATACAATTTATGACCTCCAGTCACGCGGTGTGTGTTAAATGTGAAGCTTTCTGCTGGGTTGATTATTTCAGTTCATTTTTTTAATTGTTTTTTTTACACTTCACTCCAAACTCATTCAAGCTCCCCTTATTAGTGACCTCTGTAGTTTAAGGCTGGTCAAAATGAAGGACCTGCTTTGAACTTAATCTCATCACTCGTGAAAAAAACTCAAATCAAGGAACATCCCAATTGTTGGCCCGACACTCTGACACTCTAGCGAAGGTGGCGAGGCGGAGCTAGAGTTTAAACAGAGTCCAGGCGCCGCCCACAATTAATGCCTTGTGGGCAAAACGAGCTTCTCCCGGACGAGAGATTCAAAGAAAGCTCGCCAGCCTCCAAAAACCATGACATTAATTATGTGTGATGGGTTACTTCTACATGACACAGTCTGATTTAAGGCATTAAATTAAAAAGAGGCTTTATGCCAAAAAATGTGGCCAGGATGTGTAATTTTTTTACCTGTTGACATCTGGTTTAGGAATAATATGATGACAACATAAACTCCCTGCCCGTCATTATAGAATCATGCTCAATCATTGCTTGCTTATTGTATTTATATTTCACAGCAGATGTTCATCACATAATCATTATTTTTCATGTTGAGAATAAATTCTCCTCACATATGCTGATATGATGTGGGCAGGATGATTACGGAAAATACCTGGTTTTCTCTCGAATGGGAGTCTGCATTGGGCTCAGGAGGCTTTCTCGCCGCCAGATGGCTTCTCATTCCAACTTTACGATCTTAGAGTTGGGCACGTGCTCATTTTCTAATCGAATGCTAATTGTGCGTGCATATCTGCCACTGTAATGTTTGAAACAGAGACAGGCAATCTTTCGCAGTGTTTATTCATAATGTCCAATGCCCCGAACTCAGAAAATATCTCAATAAAAAATGAAATAGCATGAAAATTGAAGGTGAAAACTGCTGAAAAATCAGTCTTGTTACATCGTGGAAAACTCACCTCACCAACTAATGGCCACCATACTCTAGAGGACCTTGAAAAGACTTTGAAAAGAGTTTAAAAGTACGGTTGTCTGTCACCCTCTGACGTGTGAAGACTGTCATAAAGTCACCGAGGTTTTTTGAACAGACTGTTGGACTTTGAAAAAACTGGGGGTCTTGCAGGGCGCATCTGTTGGGTGTTGACAATGTTCACCTCTCTGAAATTCAGTATTTGAGCCAAGACTAAAGAATTCTGATGTTACAGTTTTAAACAGGTATTATTTTATTGGAATGATAAGATGAGAAAATGACTAAGTCGGACTGAGTTTTTGTGACCACCTTACACCAAGTTGGGGTCACCCCAACCCCACTTCAGAAACTCTCATAATTTTATGATGTTGGAACACAACTGATGTTGGAAATACAACTGATGTTGGAAATTCATTTCTAACTCTGACATCACCTCACAAACCAATTGGGTCAGGATGCCATGAAATATGAATGTGACAATTATGTGTTTAATTCCATTTTCAATACAGTATGTCATGGGTTTGCTGCAAGAAAGAGGCATCAGGGAACCATCTCTACGTTCTAACCTATTCACCAGGGCTCCTCAAATCACAGTCCTCCAGGCCTGAGAGCTGAAGGTTTACCACCCTCCCTGTACCTGGGAGTCAGGTGCGATGACAAACGGCCAATCTACACCATTAATTGTTTACTAAATTGCCGGGATGGAAGGAAAACCAGGACTGTATTTTGATTCGAGGGCCGGATTTGGAGAGCCCTGTCATACACTATGGATTAAATAAACCATAATTGCTCTTTTTGCTACAAATCCGAGCTCAATATTGTTTACTTCAGTTTGACTGACCGGAGGTTAATGTCCTTTAACTTGCTCTGATCAGTCATGCCCAAATCAGCACATGCGTTAGTACAGGAGTAGACTGAAAAATGACCACATTCTGGTAAGACTGTGTTGTAGAAAGATAGCAAAGAAATGTTTAATCTCATACATGTATCAGTCAGTCATATTTAAGGACAAATGTTGGTCGAGGCAAGACCACTGCAGGCATTTCACTCCCGGGAGTGAATCTGACTGAAGTGCTGTCTGAATTTTTCTGTCTGTGCCCATGAGTAATAGGCCAACATCACAGAATCCTTGTCATTTGGCTCAGAGCTCAGAGAAACATTTAGACAGCTGTCACAAGCCATGATCCCAATCAGATCTCATGTTATGATCTATTTATGGCCTTAGAACTGCTATAACTGACAGATATGGCTAGCTTGACAAATAAGTAATAAATAAGTAAATAAAAATATAAATTAAAAGTAACCTACATCATATATACAGTATATTCAGTGTGAAATGACATAATGACTTTGGAAATTGGTCTCGGATGTTTGGGCTGATAGCACAACCCCAATTCCAGAAGTTGGGATGCTGTGTAAAATGTTAATAAACAGAACTCAATGATTTGCAAATATCATAAACTGACATTTTATTCACAATAGAAAATAGACAACATATCCAATGTTGAAAGTGAGACATTTTACCATATTGTGAAAACTATTTGCTCATTTTGAATTTGATAGCTGCAACACATCTCAAAAAGTTGGGACAGGGCTTTGTTTACCATTGTTTAGTATCCCCCTCTTCTTTTAACAACAGTCTGTAAATGACAGGGGAGTGAGGAAAGTAATTGCTGAAGTTTTGGGAGAGGAATGTCGTCCCACTCATGTCAGATGTAGGATTCTAGCTGCTCTTTTTCTTTGCCTGATTTTTCGTTTTAACATGCGCCAAATGTTTTCTATCAGTGAATGGTCTGGACTGTAGGTAGGCCAGTTCAGCACTCAGACTCTTCTACCATGAAGACATGCTGTTGTGATGGATACAGTATGTGGTTTGGCATTGTTTTTCTAAAATATGCCATCCCCGAAAGAGATCTTGTCAAAATGGGAGGGTATGTTGTTTTAAAACCTCTATATAGTTTTCAACATTAATAAAGCCTTTCCAGATGTTTAACCCCACGCCATAGGCACTAATACATCCCGATGCTGTCAGAGATGTAGGTTTTTGAAATTTGGGCTGATAACAAGCTGCATGGTCCCTCAGCTCTTTAGACCATCCTGCCTCAGTCCATTTTAAATTAACTTTGGCCCAGAGAAGACGGCAACATTTCTGGATCGTGTTCAGGTACGGCTTCATTGTTGCATGATACAGCTTTAGCTTGCATTTGTGGATTGCACAGCAAACTGTGTTCACTTACAATGATTTCTGGAAGTGCTCCTGAGCCCACGCAGTGAATTCCAGTGCAGAATCATGCCTGATTTTAATGCAGTGCCGCCTGAGGGCCCGAAGATCACAAGCGTCCAATATTGATTTTCAGACTTGTTCCTTGCGTGCAGAGATTTCTCCAGATTCTCTGAATCTTTTGATGATATTGTGTACTGTAGACTCAAAGGGCTCTAATTTCTTGGCGCAGTGCAGGGTGGCGCAGCGTGGCGTAACATGACATAGCCCACGCAGTGGTGATTTTGTGCGGTGCAACACCGTGCGCAGCCACTTTGGCAATCTGATAGACGGACGTGCATCGATGTAGTTGTGGCAGTGTAGTAGGGGTAGGTATCACATATTCATCATGACGCAGTGACAATTTTGTGGAAAAAGGTTCCGCTTGGTAAACCTGGTTTACTTTCTGTGCAGTGGTAATTTGGCTCACCGGCGCACAGTGCGCACACGTCACCGAAACCTCACAGGCAGGTTTCCAGAATGTCAGGCACATTTCAATGCAATAAATAATTACAGCAACCACTATTTGATGTAACTATCTGAATCAAGACATACGTTATAGTATCTATATCGATTGTCGTGATGTCAGACCAGAGAGAGAGAGAGAGAGAGAGAGAGAGATGTGTGCATGTGGGCGCATGAGTGCGTGTGAAGGCTATGTGGGTGTGTGTCCTTCAGCTGCTTTCACACAGGACGCAAAATGAATTTATCACACGACTGATTATATTCAAAGTCTTTGAATGTAATCTGTCGTGTGAAAAATTTGTCTCTCGTCCAGTGTGCAAGCGGCTTAATACTATTATTGTCACTTAGGTTTTATCGTTTTTAGTGGGGGAAAGGAATACAGCCTGATTGCTATGATCGCGTACTGAGTTAAGATCACATATTGAAAATAAATGTGTAACGTATCTTGCATTATTGTCCATGCATGTTTATCCCAAAATTTTAAGCAGCAACTGGGTGTAATAATAGGAACACGCTATCCATCGTTTCTCTTCCCAATGAGCAACCATTGTATTTCATTCCATCTTCATAAGTTTGAATGATCTGACGTAGGCCCTAGTTTCATTTTCAAATTCCATTCAAATTTGCTAATGGTAATAATTCGCGAATGCCCTAGCTAGCCAGCTAACTCATATTTGTAATGCTTAATATAGACGTAAGCGGTGCAGAAAACATGCCTGAAGCAGCAAAGTGAAATGCGACATTCACTCATCATGCAGATATAGGACAGAGGCTTCTTTACTCCAACATATTAAAGGTGAGGAGAGGAGCACGTTTGATTGGTGAAGATTTGACTCGGCTGTGTTAAACCCACTCAGGCCTTCTCTCCTGCCTCTTTGCCACTTGCACTAGCAGGAGGGACAGAGGCGGGACAGAGGAGTACTTGCGCGAAATAGCAAAATACGCCTGGATACACCCCATTGGCATGGCGCTCCCCCCATCTGCCGCGCCTGCACCTGGTCAATGAATTTAGAGCCCAAAGTCTTCGCAATTTTAGGTTGAAGAACATTTTTCTGAAATTGTACCACAATTTTTAGTTGCAATGTTTTTGCTGATTGGTGAGTCTTTGTCCATCTTTAGTTCTGAGAGCCTTTGCACCTCTAACATGCTCTTTTCCTACCCAGTAATGTTACTGACCTGTTGCCAATTAACCTAATTAGCTGCAAAATGCTCCTCCAGCTGCTGTGTATTAGTACCACTTACTTTTTCAGACTTTTATTGCCCCTCTCCCAACTTTTTTGAGATGTGTTGCTGCCATCAAATTCAAAATGAGCAAATATTTTTCATGAAATGGTAAAATTTCTCACTTTCGATATGTTGTGTATGTTCTATTGTGAATAAAATGTGGGTTTTTGAGATTGGAAAATCATTGCATTTTGTTTTATTTACAATTTACACAGCATCCCAACTTGGGGGGTTGTAGCATAAATTTATCAAAACTGATTTTTGCACCATGTGTAAGAGGCACAGGGCTATCGTTCAACAGGATTATCTCAGCTTTTGTCATTTTGGCACTTATTGCATTTTGGTAACAAACTCTTCATGTCTTGTTGACACACACTAAGGCACTTAATACCAACTGACAACAGTTATAATGCATCAGCATACCAAAGCATGGTTGCAGACCATGCGCATTCCTACAGTCTGATCTTTGTCAGATGGCTACACAGAGTAGTATAATGAGTCATTGCATTGAGCACACATTATATCGTCCTGGCCCTACAAAGCTGAAGACGAGATTTGCAGTACAAATATGACAAATCTGACAGAATATGGTAAATATGCAGAAAATGTGTCATTCTAATGAGTCAGTACACACCTAAATCCCCAAAATCACCTTTTAAATTCCTTGAAGAATATTTGGAGAACAATTGTATGAGACGGATACACCTAATAAAGTTGTTTTCCAACGTAGGATGTGAGAGAAACCACATCTTACATTTTTTATTTCTCTAGCACTTGCTGAAATATAACTCAGACTGACATTTTTTTCTTTTTAGCGAGAAACATCACAGGTATTTAGCATAACTGCTTGAAACCAGGCCCTTATCCAATTACATGCATGGCAGAACTCATGACTTGGAGGGCGATAGGTGAAAATATTAAAACTCTAGAGGTTGGTCCCTCTTTTGCGGCCGCCTGTTTTGCTCCACCCTACACATAACCCTGGGTTCCATTTCCAGTGCCACATTGTAATAATATTTAAAAAGTTAATTAACAGGTGAGCAACCGGGAGATTTGAGGTTTGGCTATATTTCAGCATCACGTTCCATTGCAGGGAAGAGAATGACATAAGAAATCTTTGGACCTCTCTTTTTTAATATAAAATAGAGCGACTTCACAGTCAGAGCTGGGTGATTTCTGGGTAAGGCAAAGGGGACGACATAGCTCCAGGTGATCTTGGTGTGTAAAATCAGGTAATAATCTCGAATCAATCACCTTTACCCTTTTGAAAAGCACTGTGGGAAATTTATTGCGCAAAGGGGACAGGCAAAAGCAGAAATTTGGGATATGCAAAAGATGAACCAGGCCAGGTGAGGCTCCTCAGCGGACATCCATTACAAGCGTATGAGGAAGTATTATATTCACGTGCGGCTGGTAGCATACGGCACATGCAAATCAAATTCACAGCAGTCTGATCTTTACGATGTCCATAAATCTCAGAAATTGATGATGCTATGCGAACGAGGGAAGGTCGACACAGGGAGGGTGCAATACCAAGGAAATAAAATGGGGGACAAGAAAAATGTTCCAACAATGTAGTTGTACGCAGGTCAAAACATGTAGTAACTGATCAATACCCTTTAGTGGTGAAAACACAAAGTGTCAACCAACCACCCATGAGGTTGTTCTGTTTATTTATTTATTTTTTTCCTCCTGGGAATAAGTATTCTGTAATTGTTTGAGGTCCTTTCTAATGTCAATATCAAGCATGATAATATCAAAATTATATTCCTGTCAAAATATTCCTTGATACGCCTCAGAATGTTTTTTTTTTCCTATGACAAGTAACGAGGTCATTTCCTGACTTTTGCTTAATCATCAGTCAGATCATGTGACATTTTGGGAGAAGTCTGCTCTCAAATCACAGATACCAAATTCCATGGGTTTCGCATTTGCAGAATGACATCATACTCCTTATTTTGCAGTACTGTAAAGATGATTTCAAAAGGAAGACTTTAATTAAACTCTTTTCTGTTGATAAATTATTTTGGGGACATTGGCCAGGCATCTGTACCATAGCCGTTCAGTAAAGCATTTTTGAGACCATTATTAAATGAAAAGTGCTCTACGAATAAAATTGAGATGATCTGAAGTCTGTTAGTCACTATTTGCCTCAACACATTATAAACTAGTCATCTTTGGTTTTACAAAACAGCTGTCAGAAAAACACAATATACCACCATGGTGTCATATGGAACATCTCAGCTGAAGGATGCCAGTGGTACACAGTGGAATGTACAGTATACTCATACTATATGTACTCACTGAGAGTTTAATTTTTACTAAAAATTTCACCGGATAGAGTACACATTCATGTTTGTAGCCTAATGACTGCAGGGCGATTTCAAATGTCAGGATTATAATCAGCACGTCTTTCCAGCCAGAGAATAAAAAAAGTTTACTACTTTTCATCTGTGATAAAAAAAAAGTTTTAGTAATTTGTTGATTTAAGAGATTTCCCCTACTTTAAGCCAAATAGTAATTAGAGTAATAGGAAAGCAGTGCCATGCCTTTCTGTATAAATAAGCAAATAATCTAATCAGCAGCAAGAATGCCTTTCCCCAGATCAATGGCCTGTCTCTATACGGAAATGGAAGTGCACAATAAATTATATCAGCTGTCTGCTGTCCCCATGCGGGCCTTTATAGCTTTTAATTTGCCTGTTTTGCTGTGTGCCCATTAATACTACTAGGATTTTACAGCTTTTAATTTCCCTGTTTTTGCTCTGTGTGACTATTATTACTAGCAGGAGTGGTGAAGCGTAAAATCTGCATCACATTCAAGTAATGGTCATTCTGAGGAGTTACATATCTCTGTCATAAGCATTGCGTGAAAATCACTCAAAGGGCCTACAAAAGTGGAAAACTGCAGTTTTCCCAAGAAATATATTTGAGTATGACATTATTAAGGGGACACAGGAGGCACATTCATGTATGTAAATCAAGACCAACAAACAGCAGATTGCTTAGTATGAGAATAAGAAGACAGATTATATATATATATATATATATATATATATATATATATATATATATATATATATATATATATATATATATATATATCATCAGCTATAGCTGTATAGGAGATAATTTTGATAAGGACACCAAAATATTCACAAATAGAGAGAGTGTCCATTGAGTTGCTGCCAGGTACCACTCCTTCCGAGACTGCCTCTTCTCACTATCCTGTCCAGAGTGCGAGGCTACGATGACGTGCACTCCGGAGTCCCTCGTGGCTTGCATCAATTACCCCTCCTCATTTCTTGCTGGTGCTGGAATCTAATTTGTTGGAGAAAAAGATTGGGGTCTCTGGCCACAATTAATTACCGTGGCCCAAACAACATCACCATCATGAACTGCTATCCAGTACCACTGATATCTACAGCCTTTGAATCATGCCAGGGGGCAACCATTTTTACTAAGCCTGATCTTTGCGATGCATACCATCTAGTACAGATCTGAGAATGAGACTAATGGAAGACCGGCCTCAACACCTCTGATGGCTACTATGAACACCTTGTTATACCGTTTGGGCTTTTCAACTCCCCATGAGTTCTTCAAAATCTAGCTAACTATATCCCTTGAGAAATGCAGGGGAAATGTGTTTATGTATACTTGGATGATATTCTTGTCTTCTCATGTGATCCCAAGCCCACGCTCAGCATGTCCGCCAAGTACTCTGAATCCTCATCGAGAAACATCCATTTGTCAAACCTGAGACATGAGAATTTCACAAGTCCTCCATGAGTGTCCTAGGGTTCTTCGTATCCACCTAAACATGCCATGGACTAAGAGAAGGTTTGAGCAGTCACTCAGTGGCCCACACCTGAGAATTGCAAGGAGTTGCAGCATTTCCTGGGGTTTTTCAACTTCTACCATAGAGTCATTAGAAACTACGAATCCATTGCTGCCCCATGACTGCCCTCACCTTCACTAACATCAAGTTTGTTTTGTCAACTGATTCTGCTGCGGTTTAACAACAACTTAAGACATGGGTTACCAGTGCTCCAGTTCTCATTCGCTTGGACCCTGTCCGGTAATTCATTATTGAAGTTGAGGCTTCTGACTCAAGTGTCATAACTTTTTGCAATAAACATCACAGGTGGATTTGACAAAGACAGGAAATACCTCAAGCCCACAATGAAGTATGGTGGCGGATCATTAATGTTATGGGGCTGCTTTTGTACACCTCAAAATCTACGCATCTCCAACTGATGAATGAAGGGTCTGCTGAGGCCATCACGGCCCCCAATCTAAACATCATAGATAGTCTGTCAGATGAAAGGGAGAGGAGAGTCTAGAAGCATTACCTCAGAATCTGAGAGGTCTGGAGAGACTCTGTACGAAGGAACGGTCTCAGATCTCATGACATATTCGCCAACCTCATCACTCAATATGGGAGGCTGCACAAAATATTATATGAAGGGGTGCCAGTAATTGTGGAGCACATTTTTGAGAAAAATATTTGCCTTAGAAAACGATTTCACGTTTCTTTCAATTATGCTTACTTCAATTAAAGGTTATATTTTTGAGAATATTCTGAAACGAAGATCATGTGGATAAACAAACACATTATTTTCAGATTTCAGTTTGGTAATTTTTGGTAAAAAGATGGCAAGAATTCTTGAGGAAACTATATCAACAAAAAAAAACTAAATGAATAAATAAATAGTACAGTCATTATTATTATTTTTTATTTCAGTGATAACGAAGTGACTGGCAAAAAAGTGTCTGACAAAAAAAAGAAGATGAAACATGTTGCAATTATGATACACCAAAGCGGGAAAATCATTATTATACAGTCATTGAAGTCCAGAGAGACATAACATGAAAAGTTATACTGGGTAACCAGAAACTTTCCGAACCCTCTTTTCTCAGTGTCTCATTGAAATCAAAACGAGGGTACGTCTTAAGACAAGCTAAGGGAAAAAAAGAACGAATAAAAACATGAAAGGTTTGGAAAGACAAACTTTATATCTGCATGTAACAGGTCCACCAAAGTTATATTTCTTTATTCTCTCTGCCCACAAGCCTGTGAGATTTACTAGCCGACTAGAGAGAACAAATGTTGCTTTGAGGATCGGCATGAAAAGTTTCCTTTTCTACTTTTCATATAATAAGAGCTAACACATGCACCAGCATTTAGAATATTTAACAAAGGAATGTTTATGACGTGTGCTGAGCATGAATACTAGTTATTGTAGATTTTTTAAATGCTGCACTGTTCCTAAGCACCATATGTCCACGTTTATGAACTTGCTTATTCTTGTTCCCTATTGCACAGTCTGAAAATGCTCACATTAATGCATGCAGTACCAGACAAAAGTTTGGACACACTTGAGTGATGACACTATATCTTTACAGAACTTTAACAGATTTTACGTTTGTGCCTAACCTTTATGGGCAAATGGTAAGTAAATGGTCAGAATTTATTAAAGGGTATTTTAGTTCCCAGGTCGAAGTCCAAAATTTTGGAATTCATAAAAAATTCTGTATTTGCCAAAATGAACTGAGAAACAATATCATTCCAAATCCAACCAATGTCCGTGGGGACGTTTTGGGTTGAAAGGTCAAGGTGAAGCTTACTGACAGCAGAGCACATCTGTGGGAGCTTCAACAGCGGGGCTGCGCTGAACACTGAGAACCTCACGACTGTCCTCGCAAAACAATGTTTGCTCATAATGTAAAATACCACAATGTGACTATTTTGAAGAAAAAAAAGAAAGAAAAAAATTCTTCATTTGAAATAAAACCTATTTCTACCTTTTCTTTGTAAAGCCTCTATTTGCTGAAAAAATGTCTCTGTGCCCAAACATTTGATTGGTACAGTACCTTGAAATGTGCAGAAGTAAGTTCAATACAGATTTTAATGGAAGTGTGAAAGCAATGGAAGTCTGTATTAAACATTGGAATTTCCTATAATTAAAACCAATGAGGGATGATGGGATCTGAACATGTGCAAAGCTGGACAGAGAAACCTGCAAAGCTGTACAGCTCGGAGATCACTCGTCTGTCAGTCCTCAGTCCTCGGGACCTGCTCATCCTACTCAATAACCTTTTCATTGGTCGTTTTTACTGCAGTTATACAGTACCACTCTGTGATTTAAAAAAAAAAAAAAAACTAACTCAACAATGAAAATAATGCAACAATTCCTCTTAAAATCGCATAGCACGCAATTTTTGTATTAACTGTTTATTAAACATATCAGTGGTTATAACAAAGACTTCAGCATGTGTGTGAATCATGCTACTGAATCAGTAAGCTGATGGTGACAGAAATGACCTGTAAAGGGGGTTATTTAATTTCAACAGTCCATTGTCCTCGGAAAAAGAGACTGTAGCTCAGGCACCCAGACCTGTTAGTTTTATGTACTTCAGATGAAGGTGGATTTGTGTCACACTGGGAGGTACTCAGTCCAATGGATCCCCTCATCCCCTGTCAATGCGATAATGGCCTTTCAGAAGACGCGTGAAAATAAAACGAAAAGAGGAAAAAAGACCGGTGTGAATCATTACAATCCAAAGCTTCACATGAGCTCCTCAGCCGCGATGAAGACTTTTATATAAAGGTCAGGTTGTGTGCAAGTTATGCAAGTGACCTTTATGAGGGTTCACCGCAAGCGGGGGAGGACTTCAGTCGACCACCGGCTGTGCAATTTAGTGTGCCCGTTTATTTTTTCTTTTTCTTTGAAGGAGAAAAGGACACACAAGCACACACACACAGACACACACACACACATGCACACCATTTTCAGAAATTTGAATTGCTTTCAGTCTCTGAGACGCATCTGCAGTGTTATTTATGGAGATCCAGGAATGAGAAACAAATAATGAGGGAAGGTATTGTGACTGACGGTATGATATGTCTAAGCTGGAAACGAACACGAGAAAAAAACAAAAGTGTTTCTCGCAAATCTGAAGAGAAGGAATGAGGGCGACAATGCCCCTGTGAGCTGCATCAAAAGGTCGTATTACTGCGACAAAACAAGTGCGTCGGTGGTTTTAATTTGTGCCTCCAATTTTGAGCGGGAGCCGTTTCATAAATCACGAGGTGAGAGCAGCTTATTGGATGTCGACTGACAATATGGAAGTCAAACCAAAACAGCTATTATGTCCGTTAGTCTCTTTCCTAGAGAATCAGAAAATGAATGAGGGCTGTTTTCTATCATTTCCTACTATATACAGTTGACAGTTTTGGCTTGGTATACATTTTATTAGTTTTACCTTTCTAAACAAGTAATGTTCACCCTCTGTAGAGGACATACACACGTAACATATGTATGTGGTCTTTTGCCTGAAGAAGCACACATTCCACTGTGTTGAAACAAAGACCATGAAAGATGCTCCAAAACATGAAATTCTATTATTGTAGCATTTTTTTTTTCACTTTTGCTTGTTTTATATAAAAAATATGTGAAAAATAATCGGCATGGTCTCAGTGCACTACAGTGGATATACCAGAGATCCGGAAGCCTGGAATTTCTGTCATTGGATTTCACTAGTCTTGTTTACAAAATATTCTCGATCAAACATAATGTGCGTGTGATTCATGTGCTTTGGGGGAAAATAGTAAGTTACCAAATTCAACAACAGCCGAGCGAGAATACTTTCCCTCTAAAGAATGAAAACAAAAGAGAACTCGAGAGAACGAAAGTAAGATGTTTCATTTTGGGAACAATTCTTTCTGGCTGTAAACAAAGTAACTCCAGGCAGAAAACACGGAACAAAAAATAGATGGTGTTTTGTGAAAACATGCTTGTTCAAAAATATCATGAGAATCTGATAAGATCATCAAATCGCCCTTATTCACAGTCCCCCAGGCAATGCCTCGCGATTCAGACTTCCAGCAGCCCAACAGGACATGTTTTTGTTGGGAATATCTTGGCAATGCCTTTATTTACTTCATAGTATTTCATATTCCCGCTAGTCATTTTTTTGCCACCACTTCCACGTGTGACGTAATCCGTAGTGTTTACAGACTATTATTGTATCTATCTATAGGTACAATAACGTCTTCATTCACCGCACCCTATTCTAGCTTATTCGTCTCGGGAAGTCTTTTTGGACCTCAGTTGGGCGATACACAAACTTGCCCCCTAAATTTCTTGCTTTGCATCAGTCACCTAAACATTCAGTATTGCCTGATCATGACAGGATGGGGCAGAGCCGATAAATCTGGGCCATTTTATGGAAGGGAGTTCTCAAAATGCCGCTGCAAAAAGAAATGCTGCCAAGGGCAGATTTACCGCTGAATGACAGTTGAGAATTGTGGTAAATGGCGATGCTGTAAATCTCGATCAGGACAGCAGTGATATTTAGTTCAGAATTAGCAAAGCTGAAGTTAAGAGCAGGCAGATTTGTCCTGCATGTTTGGCACTATTAAACACAGGCTTTCATAACACCGCTCTGCATCATTTATGCTGAATAAAATCCAGTTTCTTACTAATTTTGGGGTGCTGACTCCAAAAGTAGACCCTGGTTTGCTCCAGCATGTCACATTATCTCACAGTGTAAAATGTACACTTCGCGGCTCTGTCACTTTTGGCAACCTCGTAATAGGTTAACCCTTAATGATGTAAGATATCAAAGTCAGATGCTGTTGAAAACCTATCATGTGGCGACTTGTTTAAAAGAGCTCCCGAAGTTGCTGCATGATAGGTTTTTAACAGCTCAGGATAACTACATTTTTAATCCCTTGAAAAAAGTATTCGGCGCTCAACGGGTTAAGAAGTCTTGTATCGTCTCTTAATCCCCAGAAAAACTGCCTCAAAGACATTATTTCCATCTACCTCTGAGCCAGGCGAGAAATCTTTCCTGAAATATTCAACTGATTTTCTCGAGTGACTAATTCGAAAGGCATTATTTCATGCCTGATCCTGATTTCAGGCTAAGTAATATGACCACTGACAGACGAAACTGCAAACATGATCCAAATGTTTTCTGCTACATCTGTGGGCATTTCACTCCACCCAAACAGCATTTGTTGCCGTTTCGATCAAAGCATAATAGTCAATACAAATGATATAATAAGGAATAATCTTAACTCTTCAACTGCTTGCTGTATGTTTTTGAAGAGCACATTTTGAGTTACTGTTTCTTACTGAAAAATGTGTTGAACTTCACTGATTGGAATTTTCAGTCTAACATACCCCAACCGAGTTTCAAAATGACTTAATCAATTTGAGTTAAGGTTAATGTATTTTTCACTTACATACATGTCTCAAATTGTGCTCTACCTAAAGGTTGAGGCAGTGAAAGGCTGTTCTTATTTTGTGAAAAAACTGTATGAGATAGAAACTTTTTACTTGGATCTTCTAATGCAGTATCCTCAGATGAGGTAATTGAATGCCATTCAGGGAAATCAGCATGATTTATTCATTTTTTTCCAACATGCAGGGTGGTGTAATAGATATAAAGAGTTAAATGGGATGACATGCAAGTTTTCTGTGTGAAATATTTTTTAGAGAGAGACAGAGAGAGCGAGAGAGAAACAGGTGTCACTACCTCTGTGTCTACATCTCTCACTCTGTATGCCATCTTATTTATTTATCTATTTATTTGTTTTGAATTTGTCTGCTCCTACCCTATCTGAATAGTAATGTGCAAAAAGCAAAGTATTCCCAGCTGTTCAGTATGCAACTTCTGCCGCCATCTCAGGAGAGTGCGAACGGTCTGCTGTTCCCCGACGGAAAATATTCCTGTCAGTGACTGTTTCTCTCCACACTGTGATGACGATCCTCGTGTTCAGAGAACGGGTGCGGAGGAAACCCGATTCTCAGACTTCACCGGCGCCCTGATGACCAGTAAGAGGCCAAAGGGACAGGGGCAGTGCTGGCCCAATCGAATGTAACAATGAGCCAAAACATTAAAACCACTAACAGACAAAGGAAATAACTTTAATTATTATGTGACGTAAGGATTTGCTCTCTCCTGATTGGTCGAGGTGAGCTCTTCTGGCCAGTATAAACAGTGATATTCACCTCTCGCACATTTTCGGTGAATAACAACCTGACGATCTCCATCTAAAAATAGATCAGGCTTCACTGCAGGAGGTCCAGACAGAGTCCATATTTCGTGTCCCTTTGTCCCTGTGCGGAGTTGTCGCTCTTCTCTTATTCTATATTTTGAAGGAGGGTCATATAATGAAACAGATATTGACTTCAGTTATCGGTGAATCCAGTGATTTATCGGCGGTGCCGCGGTGAAAATCCCTTGTCCAAGGTGGATAAATCATTGGATTCACCTCAACTGAAGTCAATAATTATATATCATCTTGAAATAACTGTGCATATCGAGGTGGCAAAGCTTTGGGTCTGGTGGTCACTGTGTTGGATGTGGGAGAAATGGGACCCAAGTTATGCTGAAAAGACCAAATCGTTAAAGCCAGGTGAGCAGCTCTGAGCATCTCTAAAATGCAAAGGCTTCTGGGATACTTGAAGTCATCAGTACCAACCAGAAGTGCCCCAAAAGAGGAACAAACCAGGGGTGCTGGGAGCAGCATCAACAAATATATACTGTGTGTATATATATATATATATATATACACATACATGAAGAGTTTACGCAAAACAGGCTTACTCCACTTGGCTTTCTGTGTAACTGTTTCTGTAAAACTTTTAATAGTAGTCTTTTCTTCTATTGCATATTAGCCAAATGGCAACAAATTGGGATATTCATTTCAAATCCAGCCACAGGAATATTCTTGAAATAAACAAAAAAAAAGTTTTTTTTTGTAAAAAATAGTTAAATCCATAGCCTGCTTTTATTGCAAAACGAGTTAAATCCAATGGAACAAGTATCTTTCATTGTTGTTGTGTCAGGAAACTCTATTCATTCAATATTGCTGAACAACACAAAATCACACACTCACATGCCCGTGTTCATTCAAACACACACACACACACACACACACTCACACACACAGAGGACACCACCCAAGGTCAGTCATGGTTAATTGGACACATAAAAACTATGGTCCTGAAACACAAACGTGCCTGCATGTAAACAAAAATTACACAAACATGCACGCACACACACGCACACACATTTAAACACAAAATATTATACACTCATGCACAGAAAGCACTAATTCCCTGTTGTTGCCTTACATAAGCACAGCCATCTTGGAAAGAATATGCAGTGCTGATTGGTCAACTGGATATAACCTGTTTTGCAAAAAAAAAAATAATAATAATTTTGCCGATTTAAAGCTCTGAATATTCACCTGTCAAAAATCTGATTTCACATCAACTTAAGACTTCTTTTCTCTTTTGTTTGAGATAATAAGCAAAATGCGAATTTGGTGGTTAACCTGTTTTGCGGTCAAACTTTTCATATATATATATCAGTGGTGGCTGGTGAACTGGCGATAGGGGAGGCTCAAAACAATCCCCTTAAAATTAATGATTGGTCACGACCTGTTTTCAATCAATCATTTAAATTACCCATTACAGAAGCTCCGAAAACTCTCAACATTATCAGGTGTGGCCAGTTTTCATTTATAACGCACACCTGTCAACGCTCACACATTCGGCATGAGTTTAAGTGGCATATTTATGTTCCTCTGCTGTATTCAGCAATTATTCAATCAACCCGTATGTAAGAGATTCTTGTCCGGAATTGAAGTCCTTGTGCGCTGGAGGGGTTGGGAGCAATGGAATTGCATAAAGACATTTCAAATGGTCTTATTTCATTTAAACGATCATGTAACACATGCATCGCTTCCAATCAACGAATAAAGAAAAGCGTGAGAAGTCCGGAGTCGGTATGTGTTAGAAAATATATTTAAAAAAATATATATATATTTTCTATCACCTTTAAAAGAAAAACTTTGACTGATGATCTGAAACAAGCAATTGCGACATATATGCAAAAACAGCTGATATTTGGAAGGAGACAAATACTTATGCGTGACACCATTTGTATCTGCAAGTGTTGACAAATGGTAAGCTCTTATACACCTGCCTTTACGGAGATGTAGAGCTGTAATGTTTTGGCAACCGAAGGACCATAACTGGAAAACCAGATGAGCCACTGATATCACTGAAATCTCCAGCAGCAGGTGCTGGTGTGAATTTAAAACAATTACATTAATTCTCCAGCAGCAGGCACCTGTGCGCATTTAAGACAATTACATTAATTCTCCAGCAGCAGGCGCTGGTGCGCATTTAAGACAATTACATTAATTCTCCAGCAGCAGGCGCTGGTGCGTATTTAAGACAATTACATTAATTTCCAGACAAGAGGGCTCACCCTTTCTCTCATTTTGAGTTCTGCAGTGTGTCACAAAATTATTTGTTTAACCCAGCATGAATTACAGAGCTTTGATTATCTAAACACATTATTGCGTTTCCAAGCACAACTCTATAATAGACGTGCCAAGTTATAATTAGAAAACATTGTTTCAATAAATTCCCCAAACTGCTTCCTCTTATTATAGCAGCAATAAACAAAGATTGTGGAAATAATAGTAATTGCTTGAATATCACAGCTCTGTAAATACATCTGGCAAACAAAGGCTTCCCAGTGTAATCGCAGCATCATACGATCACATGCATCCTGATCAAATCCCGTCCTTCCACCAAACCCTGGAGCTTCATTGACTGGCTGCTTGTCTGAAACCTTAGTGCAAACTATGACCTCTCCTTCCCAGAATGCAGTGGTTTTTGCTTTGATAATTGTTGGTACAATGTCCCATTTAGTCTCATATTGCACAGTGGTGTTTTCTGTCAGGCCATCAGTAATGTGTTACTATTCTTCATGGGCAATTGAAAGTTAATATACTCACAAGTACGTAAGTGATTTATATATTTCTGAGTTCGTAGAACCATATAACTTAATAGAGGCTCGTGTATCTCTGTCCACCTGTACAGTGAGCATCATAATTAATTACACAGCAACCTTTCTTCCGTTAGTTATGTCAATCAGGGGAGCTGAGCTCAAGTGAACCTGCATTTTAAATGACGAGGAGGCGACTGAAGGCCCGAAGTCCCTGTAACGAGCAGGAAGTGAAGATGCTGCGGTACAGGCCTGGCAGAGCGTCACCAGGGAAGATACCCAGCGTCTGGTGATGTCTGTGTTACAGACTTCGAGCAGTCAGTGCAGGCACAGGATATGTGGGGTCGGCAGGGTATGCACAGAAAGTGCAGTCATTTCCAAACAGATCATCTTATATGTTTGAAAATGTGACAAACATTAAAATTGATGGTCAGCACTACAACCTCACCGCCGTGCTTCCTTTAACCCCAAGGTGCTTGAGGAATGGATCCTAAACTTGGTCCTGGACCTCCTGCTGGTTATTGTTCTTATCATAATTAGGGTCTTCATAAGGTCCATTTATGTTAAAACCAGTTATTTATCCACTTAAGTCACATTTGGATGGATATCTATCAATGCCACGAAGAATAAAAATTCCATATCTACATTGTGATATACATGAGGCCACTGCATAAATGAGGCATAAAAAATGGAGCCAATCAAAGTAAATGATCAATAATTGGTTCCTAATTGGTGAAATCATGGACTCATGCTTGTGCATAAAATGTTTATGAGGTGAGCAAATGAGAGAGGCAGACCTGTTTTTTGGTCACGCTTCTGTTATTGGGTCCTAGAAAATTCTTTAGGAAGAGCTCTAAACACCTGTATTTAGCAACCTGAACTGGAGATCATTGATGCTCTGTGTTGAATTCGATCCATTTAAAAATGTTGTTACTTCAATTAGATGACAATGAAGAAAAATAATCACAAGAATTGTACATGAATGTGTCTTTTCTACTTCATGTCGCACTGGAATATTTCTGTGGAAATATGGCTTGGGACTGTAAAAAAACTGCATTAAAGAAATAAACAAACAAAATGCGCCTAATTGGGACAAATTATTACCTTATTAACTGTTTTGGAACAGAAACCAGCATACGTGGGTGTGCCCCAAGATCGAGTTTAGGAACCATAGTGCAAGAATACAGAACCAAAATAAAAATGTTTTACAGTCCTGTGAATAATGTCGCTCACTGTATACGCTGGGCATTTGACACTGAGCCAAGTGACCAAGTGCCATGTTTCTTCTGACAATTTTAATGCATCATTCTTCATGATATATTGCTGTTTCAAAATAAGTACCATTTACAATTGAAGTTAGAGGTTTACAGATACCTAAGCCAAATACAGTTTTCACAATTCATGACTGATTCTCTAAGTAAATATTCCACTCCTAAGGTCAGTCCAGACCACTTCTTTATGTTAAAAATGTAAAATGTCAGAGCTGCCGAATAACTCACACGGTTAAAGCATTGCACTACAAAGCAGAAGTGACTATCACGGAGCGGGTTCAAGCCCTGGTCATACCAACTGGCAGTGGTCGGCAGCTTTTTCAGAATAGCGCACCATTGGCCATTGCGCTACATGAATTGGGAAGTGTAATATACATATGGTAGCTTAGTTCATTGCTCAAGCGCCTCCTGTTGGCCAGCTGGGTGCTCATCAGGAAGATTCTAAGCCTGTTCATGTTCGGGTATCCTCCACCCTTGTTTTGAACTCGCGAGAATTCAACCAATCAGTGTATAAGAAGCAGTGGCTATCAGGTGGGTGCATCGGAGGAGAGCCGCAAACTGTCTTCACTCTCCTGAATTGGCAGCATGAGGTCGCATGTGAGCAAGCCTTGCACATAGTTGCCCAATTGGGCATTCCAGATTTGGGATTGGAGATGCCAAATTAAAGAAAAAAAAGTGAAATGTCAGAGTAATAGTTGAGAGAATGATTTACTTCAGCTTTTATTTCTTTCATCACAATTCCAGTGGGTCAGAAGTTCCATATTCTGTATTCGGTAGAATTGCATTAAGATCTTGACGTTGTGATGACCACACCAGCATTCTGACTTCGCTGTCCACAAGCCACTTAACCACAACTGAAAGAGTATTCTGGGACTTAGTGTCTGTTTGTCAGACCTACTTGCATTCAAGAATGAACTTCCTTGCTGATGTCTTGATATATTGCTTCAATACGTCATTGTCCTTCCTCATATGCCATCTATTTTGAGGAGTGCAGCCGTCTCTCTTGCAGCAGTGCACCCCAACAACAAACAAAATTATGAAAGAGTGCTTCAGTGAGCAGGAGGAATCATTTTCATGCATGAATCGGCCACCACAGAGTCCTGACCTTAAGCCACTGAAAGTCCCTGGGATGTGCAGGTGAAAGCTTAACGGTTTGACTCTTCCGACGTCAACACAAAGAATGGGGGTTTCAAGGCACAGTTTCTTTTCTCCCTCACCTAGAAATAGAAGTTATTTTCATTCCGATTAAAGGGAAATATTTAAGTTTTCCTCAGGTCAGCACACAGTATTTCCTCACAGCAGTGGACTCTGGCATTAGCCGCCATAAAATGTGCTTTTTTATGCTCTCTATAGTGAGTCCATGGGGAACAGGGTAAGAATTATTCCAACATTGGAACTACCCGAGAGCAGCCAATCCAAAGATCCCATCTAAACCTCCGTACATTAGCACAAGCAGAGCAGCACTGTCCTCGAGCCTGACAGTCTTTCCATATCAGTGAGAGTAATAATTACCACTTACTTAAAATACATCACATCATGTGAGCACAGGCTTATGGTGGCCCTGAGGGGCAGACACAACGACATTTCACAAAATGGTGGCATTTCAGAAAATGTGACAACATTTCACAAAACATGACATTTCAGAAAGCACAACAAAATTTCAGAAAACAAAACGTCATTTCAGATAATGGAAAAGGTGGGGCAGCATTTCTTGTCTGTGAGAGGCCAGAGCCAATTACCCGGTGAACAGTTAAATGCCATTTCCAGTTTCTATTGTTGTGGTTTCCCAAAGGTTCCCTAAATAAAACCTGATTGGAAATTTACTTTCCAAGAAATTTTGCTCCAGAATATCAGCAAACACCAGTAACTGCTTGATGAATTTGCTGTGTTTGAAAAAGCGAGTTTCATGTTTAATGTTTATCTACAAGCCCCTTCTCTCCACTGCCCACACCTGAATACTGGACCTATCTTTAATTTATGATAAATCAAAATTTGATCATTGACAAGGCCTAGTTTCCAAAAAAATCTACATTTCCCTTTAAAAAAATATGTCGGAAGACATTTACTGTTTGTGGAAAAGAATTTGCGGACATTGCTCCAGAAAGAACCACATTATTGGCCTGCATCATGGATAGAACTCCTCAGCACAGATTAAGATCACTGGAATCACTGAAATTTGGTGAATAACTTTCCAACAATTCATCAATCCCACTGAAAGTCAATGGGACATGCCGGAGAAGTCATTTCACTCTCCTGTTGTCAATACAAGGACAGTGTGGGAAAATTAATGCAACTCTGGATGGAAATAAATAATGTGATGTTGTGTAAGGTTATATAAACAATGTCAATGATAAAGCCGCACTGTGATCAAAGCTAAAAAAAGAAATTAAAAATATTAAGCCTGCACACGTCTTTGGGAGGGGAGCAGGCAGTGTAGTGGATATCTATGCCTATATTTATTTATGTATATTTATATATTTATTTCTCATCCAAACATGTCACTACTCATCTCTGTAGTAACAGAAACAACTTAATTTTTGTCTTCACTCAGATAAATGGCCGCTGGAGAATGGGTGTCCTTCACATTTATTTGTTCTCACTGTGTAATAGAAATTCAGAAATAATAGTGCAACAATTACTCCGTAATGAATATGGATTATAAATAATCTGTTCAGTGCACATACAGTAATTATTGCAAACTCATTTGAAATCACATGATATTGTTTTAAATATGTAACTGTCCTAATATTTTAAGCAATAAACGCAGTGTTCCATTTGCTATTTATCAAACTTAATGTTGATTTGGTTGTTCGTTTTAGAAAACTGTGTTCTTAATAAGGCGCAGGGCTGAGACGTCGTGAATCTTGTCATGATTGAATTATCGCCATGGTAGCTGCACAGCACAATGAATAGATTCTGTTTAATTTGAAATAAATTGCAATTAATTGCTGATGGGGAAAAAGCATATAAAAATGATTAAAATAAAATCCTGTGAAATTCTTGGCACATAAAATAGTGCACAGTGGAAAGAATGTTTGAAACTGCATGGTGCAATTAAGGTAAATAAATGAAAGCATGGAGACAGTAAGGGATGAGTTTCCTGGTTGAAATAATTAAACAGCACACTCTCGCATGGCTCAGCCGCTCGGAGACAGCAGGTATTTTAAAATTCCTCGGCTCTCAGAAATTATTTATAACCTGTTCACACAGAGACCCCTCGCATTGTGTCTAACCCTTCTGAATGACACCAGCTAATGAACACAGACATCCCACATTTTTCTCTGTATTAGAAATGTCAGAGTAGTCCAATGCCTGCTACAGACTCTAAAACACGAGATGACGAAGAATATTTCTATTTCAGGAAAAAAGGGATGGAACATTTTGAAGTAACTTGGTTATATGCACATTATTCCAACTAAAACAGTCATAGTTATGATTAATATTTAAGTTAGTCATCATTATCTCCATCATCAGAAGCGGCAGTGCCAACAGTGTGACTTGGATGTTTGTGAGTACTGAGACTGTGGCTCCAATTAGTCAAAAACAACAATCAGTTGTTATTGCGAATGCAAGAAGCCTTGCAAATCAATCTCTCTCTCCCAGTTAGTCAGTTCACCTTCCCACCCCTGATGATTTTGGATGTTTTATGCAAGTCTCATTAATCGAAGAATTAGACAGGGTGAGATAGATAGTTGCATGGTTGCAGGAACAGGCTTCATTTGAATATATGCAAAAGATATCTGGTACGCTTGAAAATATTCCTTGTATATAAAATCACACCAGTTCTCACAGTATCATCGCACCAGTAAATTAAAAAAGACGTGCAGTAGTGACTGACATGTGGAATAAAGTCCTGTAATGTTTGTGCATAGAGTAGTCATAAAGGGCGCGTGCTGTCAGTTCACTGTGGCAGCACTGAACAGCACATTCTCATCCCGACTCACCATATAGTGACGCTATTGGACCAAGCGTCGATGTACAACGCAAAAGGAAGGTTTTAGCATCTTTACTTGACACTTAGGGTTAGTGTTCGGGTTAAGGGTTAGGGATTGGCTTTCGTTTTAAGCTGGCGCCACAACACTTCTTTTTTAAATTTTTTCTAATTTAAAAAATCTGGAAACTCCAATCCCACCTGAATCTGGAATGTCCAATTAGGGAACTATGTACAAGTACTTAGGCTTTTTTGCATATGCGGCCCCCTGTTACCAACTCAGGAGAGTGTACACAGCGCGCGGCCTGTAAGCCACTGCTTCTTATAAATTTACTGGTTGAGACTTTGCAAGCTCAGAACGAGGGTGGGGGATACTCAAACATAGGGGAGCTCAGAATCTTCCTTATGAGCGCCCCTCTGGCCAACAAGAGGCGCCTAGGGGAACTCTCTACTCTACACCACCCTTCCCAGCAGACTCTTGTCAATTTGCATCCCTGTAGCACATTGGCCCATTGCGCACTACATCTGAAGCGAGCTGCCTACCACAGCTGTTGGTACGAGGCGGGGATCAAACCCGCGCTGTGATGGTCATTTCTGCTTCGCAGTGCGATGCTTTTCCGAGAGAGCCATCCGGCAGCCACAACCCTTCTTTGGCGTCATATATCGATGCTCGGCCAGGTAACGTCACTATATGATGCGTCGGAATAAGTCTGGTTCCAGTATAGACTCCCTGAAGGGATGATTGTGTGGTCAGGAGTGTCCTGCTTCTTCCATAATTACTGCAGGGATGACATCCAAACCCCCACCCCAGACAACCTCGACAACAAAGTACAGATTATGTGATGGGTGGATGCATAGCTGACAGGACAGATAATAAATTTAATTCATTTTTTCTCTTTTTATTTACCTCCCCCCTGGAAGCCACCATGGAAGCAAACCATTGAAATGTGACACAAATTTGCAATATATGTTGTTTATCACCTCAGATATTATTTGTTTTCTTCAATAAATGCTGTTGGTGAATGATAGTATCATCAGTGGTAATGTTAGGCCACCCAGTGCTAAAATTATGCTAAGTTTAGGCCTTTCAGTAGCTTCCATCCATGTGTGTTTTTTTTTTCCTTTAATGTGCAGCCAAGCTGTAATTTAGTCCCCAAATGAAAACATATCTTTCACTTTCTTTCCCGAAAGAGCGCCATTAGCCGAGTCCATCTCATTGATTGAACTGCTTTTAAACTTCCTTAAGGGTCCCTAATGCAGCGCCAGCCATTGAGTAGATTCGGACACAGCCGTGCTCTCTGTGCAGCGGGACCCATTCACAGTCTGTGTGCGGTCTGGGGCTGCAAATCACGCCTGATTAGCTCCCGACGAATATTTTTAAAATTCAAACTGCGTCCCGAACACGTTCGCCTGCATTCAATGGCAGAGCTGCTTTCTGACCTTAATTTCAACTGTGGATTCGAGACGAGGAAGGAGAGGAAACAGGAACCATTAACCCTTCGACTCCTGCTAAAAGGCAACTCCATGATCAAATTACATGGAAGAAAAACAAATAATATCATAATAGAAGAATAAATACACAAACAAAGAGTAATGCCAGTGACAAAGCATGTGTGAATATTCTATAAGGATGTTGTTTAACCCCTTAATCTCTAATTTTTCACTTGAATTCTCCCTTAAGTGGTTTCAAAGATAGAAAAGGCATATTTTTTTCACATTGTAGGACAATGTCCCTAACATATTCTGTATCAGCGCTTCACTGAAACTATATCACTCTCATATTGAGAGAAATATTCACACTCAGATGCCATGTTTTTATGGTCTCCGCATTACATGCAATGGAAAATGTCCAGATGCTGTACATCATTTTATACACATTCCCCTTTAATTAACAGGACATTTGGCATTTATTGGAAACCTTTGGATCTCAAATGGAGTTTAACAAAGAGCTGAAGTTCCACAGGTTTGAATGCAGCGGCTGCTCTTTAACGGACTGACAGATCCACAGATTTTATAGGGTTAATGAACTAATCCAGGTGTTATTTCCTGCTGTCATCCTTGAATGAAAGATAAAACAATAATGAAATGGCAATAAATTACTATAATAAAGGCTTTGCAGCAGCTTGGCAAGTTTGCTTTTATGACTGACAATTAAAGACTGCAGTTACTGACAGCTGTGTTTGTAGTTAGAGCATTTTAAATAATTTTGATTGTAATTGAAAAGGAAAGCTTTGATTGAAGCCTGGTCCTGCTAGCTTGTAGCCTTGTGAATCATACTGCAGCAGCCTGTATGTAAAGAATCGGGTTTACATACAAACAATCTCACATATTCGACCCTCTAGGTGCTGGTGATATGTTAAGTACACAAAATGCTGGATAATAAAATGCAATAAAGGCAAGTACATAAGCCAAGGCATTGTGGAATAAGTAATACATCAATTATTAACTATGGTTACATCTCTATCAGGAGTGATTGGAAAGTTTCCAAAACAATAAAACTGCAATGTCACACTAAATTGAAAGCTCTCCATTTTTCTTTCTGCCTTTGGCTAATGGTGATGCGGTACAGAAGGAGTGAAATTCAACTTTAGCCATCTACAGCCAACTCCACCACTATTGCGGTCAGAAGAAATTCTTGATGAAGGCTTTAGGGTTTCGTCACCATGGTTATGCAACCTGGAATGAGGCTGCGTTGTGTTCCACTGATAGGTTGAAGCACATCTGCAATTGGAAAGCTTCTCCGCGTACCGATAAAGGCTTAATTATCTTTCCAGCAAGCACAAACACAATGTGCTTAGAATGTCATTGGAATGAGTTGTGGTGTTTATTATAAATTGACCATCACGTGACGGCAATGTTCTGAAACTATTTTTAGCTGGATTTCCACACAAATTGCCGACTGGCCTGGTACGCTATAACACGGAGAAAGCATTGATAGCCAAATGATGTTTTATAATGCAGCATAAATGTCACAGAGAGGTTGAATGCAGGATGGAAAATGCACATGACAGTGACAGAACCCTGCAAGGCATGCTTCTTAAGTCAATGGACCCGATTTTTCCCAAATATAAGCCATGCACATTTGGACCATCACAACCTCTTCCGTGATCTGTCAGTGAGAGGGGTAGATTTAAACATAAATAGGTGTGGTATTAAGAGTGGCAGTCTGTCAAATAAGGCCGACACAGCTTCAGAGCTGAGGTTGTGTTTCCATCGAATGTGAAGCAAATTCTTGCTTTGCTCTATTTGCTCAAGTTTGACCATGGTGTCATTTGTGTTTATTTGCACGAGTACACAAATAAGCATGACCCACCGATCAGATGAAGGCAAGTAAAGTTAAGGTGAGGTAACCGGCTGTCTTTAACGGTTGCTAACTTGGCTGATAGTAACGTACAAAGTACAATCAATTGTTGGAATAACAGATACACATCATCAAAACTTACCAAAAAGCTCAGTCTAATGATACAGACAGATTTTTTGCCCTGAAATTGTAAGTAATTGTAAGCTAGAGTGGCTAGCTAGCTTTTCATTGTGAATCTGCTGTGTTAATGGACCATGAAGTTTGTTCAATGGCGCTAATACACAATACAGAACTCTGGTAGCTGACAAGTGAGAGCTGTTTCTGGGACGAAACACAATGTCCTGATGTTGAATCAGTAAATGCAAGCTGTGCATCTGTGAGCTCCCGTAGCTCAAAGCTCAGTCATTTTTTTGCTGAAGTTGAAAAATTTCAACTCTCACGATACACAAATTTTGCATCATTCGCGTTGCGTCTCTCCTTTCATCCAGTTATCTTGGTAAGTTTCTGACTAAAGAAAAATATTCTTGAACCCCATGTTAACAAATAGTAAATTCAATGTCACCAGCAATCTTGTGATTTTATGTTAATGTGCCACAGAATATATTCATCCTTCATAAGGCGTTTCCACGATGTTGCACTGCTCTTGCAGGGTCCTGCAAACGGTTTTTAATTTTGGTCAAAAAACTTGAATGGTGAACTACAGTGTCTTTGGCACTATTTCTGGTATTTGGTGCCATATCCTTTTTTTGCAGTATCTGTTTGAAGTCTGTAATGCGCTTGTGCTCATGTTTCACCAGATGCTGGTCTGTAATGCGTTTGTACTCATGTTTCACCAGATGCTGGTCTGTAATGCGTTTGTGCTCATGTTTCACCAGATGCTGGTCTGTAATGCGTTTGTGCTCATGTTTCACCAGATGCTGGTCTGTAATGCGTTTGTGCTTGTGTTTCACCAGATGCTGGTCTGTAATGCGTTTGTACTCATGTTTCACCAGATGCTGGTCTGTAACGCGTTTGTACTCATGTTTCACCAGATGCTGGTCTGTAATGCGTTTGTGCTCATGTTTCACCAGATGCTGGTCTGTAATGCGTTTGTGCTTGTGTTTCACCAGATGCTGGTCTGTAATGCGTTTGTGCTCATGTTTCACCAGATGCTGATCTGTAACGCGTTTGTGCTCATGTTTCACCAGATGCTGGTCTGTAATGCATTTGTGCTCATGTTTCACCAGATGCTGGTCTGTAACGCGTTTGTGCTCATGTTTCACCAGATGCTGGTCTGTAATGCGTTTGTGCTCATGTTTCACCAGATGCTGGTCTGTAATGCGTTTGTGCTCATGTTTCACCAGATGCTGGTCTGTAACGCGTTTGTGCTCATGTTTCACCAGATGCTGGTCTGTAATGCATTTGTGCCCATGTTTCACCAGATGCTGGTCTGTAATGCATTTGTGCTCATGTTTCACCAGATGCTGGTCTGTAATGCGTTTGTGCACATGTTTCACCAGATGCTGGTCTGTAATGCGTTTGTGCTCATGTTTCACCAGATGCTGGTCTGTAATGCGTTTGTGCTCATGTTTCACCAGATGCTGGTCTGTAATGCGTTTGTGCTCATGTTTCACCAGATGCTGGTCTGTAACGCGTTTGTGCTCATGTTTCACCAGATGCTGGTCTGTAATGCGTTTGTGCTCATGTTTCACCAGATGCTGGTCTGTAATGCGTTTGTGCTCATGTTTCACCAGATGCTGGTCTGTAATGCGTTTGTGCTCATGTTTCACCAGATGCTGGTCTGTAACGCGTTTGTGCTCATGTTTCACCAGATGCTGGTCTGTAATGCGTTTGTGCTCATGTTTCACCAGATGCTGGTCTGTAATGCGTTTGTGCTCATGTTTCACCAGATGCTCTTGTGCAGCAGCTTCTGCTTGTTTCAGAAACTGTTTTTCCTTCAGTCTGCATTTGCATTTTTGCATTTGAAATGAATGTTAAACTGAATTATTTATGTATATAATCAAGTTAAATTACCATATATAATCAAGTTTTATATATGGCATGATGCTCACTGTATCTGGCTTCTCTTGCATGCAACACAAATAGAGTCTGAGGTTTGGTCACGTGTGAAAGTTGTGACGCTGATCGATGAAGTCATGCCTTATCTGGATTCTACTTTTCCTCATCTTGGTGCTCTTTCTTTCTCTCCGCTCCTCTCTTTCTCTGTTCTTCTCCACCTGTCTCACTCACTACCTCTATTCGCCATTTTCATTTCTCAACCTCCTTCCTCAGTCTGTCAAATGGACAGAATTAATAAGTCACAGTGTCAGGGACTCACACAAACACACAGTGGGTCCTGAAATTAAAAGGCAGTAGATTAAATTGCTACCTGCCCACTGACACCGAGCTTTATATCTCCTTCCCAAATCAGGTCTGTGTTTGGTCTGAGCTGGAAAGAGTTTGACTTGAGACAATATTACCAGCCTAAGGAAATTACAAGCAAATATGGCTGTCTGAACAGATTAAGCTGACCCTGTCAAGAAGATCCTCTGTCTTTGGAAATGATGCTACGACGTGAGTCTGTGTCAACATCGAGGAAAAATAAATAATAATTCGGACCAGAACTGAAAACAGTAAGTCCCAGACCGCTATTGCAGTGAGCTGGACTCTGCAGGTTTAAAATACCCATTTGCCTGACCCTCTAAACCTCTGAAGCAGAACTAAATGCTGAAAAATTCATGCTGCCTAAAAAATTCTTTCAGCCCACCTGTTTGAGTCTTAGCAGTGGAGAGGATTGCCGAATGAATTCGATGATAACGGCTTTGCTGGTGTTCAAATATGTAGCCCATGGCAACAGAGCAGGGTGAAATTGCTCACTGAGTGATGACAGGAATGCTTATTGTGAATGTATAATCATTACTTCAAGGAAATCAAGGGTGACGTCTCTGAGATAATCTAAGAGCTGAAATCTACTTTGTATTCCTCCTGAAAAATGTTTGGATGTGAGGTCATACTTCTGAGCTACGGTTTAGATTTAAATTAAATAAGAGTAGGTGCCATTCATGTTATATGTACAAATCTACTACCCCACCACCTGCCCCACCCACTCACCCACAAAACCCTCAAAAAATAGGTTATTGTTAAATCTAACAACAATGTGATTTTCAAAAGTGTTTATGCAGCAGAACGACTGGTATTGTCCATTCTTACCTCAGTCAATGCACTCATTGATGAATTTATGTCTTGCTATATCTACCCATTGAGAGCGAATATCTACCTTCAATGAAAGGTTGTCATTTGAACGCTGGAACTTGACCGAATATTTTGCGGTAATCATGAATCAAAGGTTTTCAAGTAACTCACTATCTAACGCCCGGGGAAAACTGGCATTTGGATTGCCTCTTCATCGGAGATGCACCGTAACGAGGATCCAATCGACACGTCAATAGGTCTGCTTTCCCTCGGGATGTTTGTATATTTTCAGAAACAGATTGCTAAGTTCAGAGAGTAAACTCTATTGGCAACTGAGACGATGAATCAGTTTTGGAGACATGCATGGAGAATTTAGGCCAATGGTATTGGCTCACGGCGGATCGAGTAGGGAAAGGAGGTGTTTTTTCAAGCATATGCACAAATTTATTGAGCCATTTTCACAAAAATTTGATTGCATTATTGGTATATGCTGTTATCTTGCAACTCACTTCATATTTTATTCGCACCTCAAGCAAACACACAACCTTAAAGGTACACCAGGCTCCCACAGATTTGTTACAATTTTTAAAAATTCTTAGTCTACCTCTTCAGTAATCGATAGAGCTATGAAACACAAAATGTTTGACACTGGAATGAAAAAAATATGTCTGTCCTGTAAGGGGCAAGAGCTAAAAAAACCAGCAGCCAATCAAATGTACAACCAACTCAAATGATTGGAATGATACAGCTGTCAATCAAACCCCTCCTATAGATGCCCACGCCTCTATCCTCGTATACAAAGGTGGACAGGTTTTCCGGCGTGGCTTTGGGAGCATCATGGGTCGCTGTGATTGGTGGTGGGAGTAGTCGCACTGAACTGCAGGATTTAAAGGTTCCGCCCTCCAACCCACGGGCGCCTCATGTTACTTTAAATGATCATAAATTCCAGTCATCACCACTGGTGTTCTTTTTTTCTCATGCCCAAATGCGCTCAGAGCTGACCCACACGCCATAACGCTAAAGGAAGACTGGAGGACCTTGAGCAGACTCACATGAAGGAGGGCGACACAATCTTTTCAGTGTAATATCTGCAAAGCACAACAGAAAGAGCGTCCAGCACTTGTTTAATGTCATCAGAGTCCTGTGGAGCTCTCAGGCTGTCAGCAATTTCAATCCCACAGTGAGAAACTTACAATCTTGGTAATCGAGTCAATTTAACTCCACCAATTGAATGATTGATGCCATTTTCATTCAGACAATCCATTGACTAACAAATAGATGTTTATGTATATGATGCAGATTACAATGCAGTATACGTTTATTATTTCACATGCATTCATTTCCCTTTTTCTTATATATGAAATAACTGAGTGATTGGGAAAGAATGCAGCTAGATTGTTTGTATAATAATAATAATAATAATAATAATAATAATAAAGTAAAGTAAGGAATGAGGATGCGAGCAGCACAAACAGTGGGGGAATTTTTTTTTAAAGTAAACCACAGAAAGCATATGATCAATGTCCTTAGAAAACTCTTGAGCCAGGTCCACATTTACTGACGGTGACAGGGTTCATTTAAGGTCAACTGCTCAATTGATTAGGCTGGCTGTGCATTAAAATGTACGGTGAGGATGTACTTCTGACCTCTTCAGAGTTCACAGAGCGTCTAAAAACAACAACAACAAAAAAACAAAAATTTGAAGCCCTAAGGGGTGTAGCAGGACATGAGACGGGTGGGTCGGAGAGGAATGTTGCACCTAAAGCAGGGAGCGTGGAAGCCTGGCTCTTAGACGTTAGTATGTGGGCGACTCAAATCTTTCTCCTCCCTGATGATGACCTTTGCCCTCATGCCCTTCAACCCCCTCAAACTCTTCACTCTCAAAGTTCTCAAAATGTACAGTATATCCTTGTTCTGACTGGATTGTGGTCTCTCTGAATGAGTCCTAGTAAATCGCTGTCAATTTATGCACTGACAGAACACCTGTGGTACCGGTGACACCGGGCATACATTAACGGTGCTGGTAAGGCGAACTGCGGCCTTAGTCAACGGGAAGGTCCATCTGGTATTGGTGGTACCGGTGGCACTGAGCAGGCATTAACGGCACCAGTGTGGCCAGTTGCTGTCTTAGCCACTGGCAAGGAATGCGTGATACTGTAGATGTGCAGGTTCTATATTCTGCCTAGTTTTGAAATCCACACGGGACCGGTGGCACTTATTAGCCTTAACTGTGCCTGAAGGGTTGCCTTTGACCTTAGTCATCAGGGAGGGCCGTGCGGTGCTGGAGGGTGAACAGGATGTGTTGGATGTCTGCACTGTAGAAGGAAGATGAGATCTCCATCTAAGCCTTGACTCTCGGTTAGAAATTCAGGGATTGTATCCGATCATACGCTGATACCCGCAGTGCCTGAATCTTCCTTCCCTCTGAGGCGGAGTCCGAGGGCAACTTCAGCGTAGTTCCTCACGCCCACGCCTGGTCACGCCCTGGAGCTGCAGGAGCACCAATTATTTTTACCGTTTTATTTTCATTAATGTATTCACTGCTTGATTCAGGGTTGCCCGTGTAATGATATTCATTTGTAGAATTGGTTCCTAATGGTCTTTAACTGACCTGTAAAACTAAGACCCATAATTCACTCACCCAGCAGGAAGAGGATGGGGTTCCCCACTATAGTCTGGTGCCTCCAGAGATTTCCTTCAATTGGGGTGTTTTTCTCTAATATTTTTCCTTCTACTGAGAGCTTTTTGCCTCCGAAGCCGTTTTGGGCACTTAGGCTGCGCATGTGCCCTAATGCTATTCTGTTAAGGGTCTTTGTGACAGTTCTTAAGCAAAAAGTGCTTTACAGATATACATAACTCAACTGAAATAAAGCTAGAGTTCTCACTGTCACAAAGGTGGCCATCGATTAACAGGTCATGGTTAGTTATCACATCTAAGATGGCGAGTTTTGGGTTTGTGAAGTCAGCACATACAAAAAAAGCAGTGGCTATGTCAAACATGCTTTGTACTTCACCCCTCTGAAGTAAAAAACATATAAATATTGAAAAAAGCCACCTTGGGGTAAAAAAGCAACATACAAAAATAAATACTAGCATCCCACCTGTGCAAAACACAAACATATAAGTAGGCACTGACAACAATGTATCCCCGCATGACCCCAGCGCTCCATCAATATTAAATGGGCGTCAATGAAGAAAATACTTCAGCAACCAGGACAAACTGTTGTTTTGTGGAAATATGATGGTTTAGAGCTCAGGGAATTCACTTTCTTGTCACTCAAACTCAATATGTTCCCCATGACATATTGATTTTGAAGCAATGATGAATCTGATGCTGAAAAACTTTGTCAAGATCAGTGACAGGAGAGGATCTGCAGCAGGTAGGATTCATTTGAGTCTCTAAGTCCTGGAGTGAGGGAGCATTAGAACAGAGATAATTTTTTAATTAAGCTGTCCCAGTCTGATTATCATTAGATAGTCAAGCTAAATATGGTGTGGATCAACATAACAGGAAGCTGTCGGGATTAAGAATTCAAGCATGTCACTGCGCCATGAAAAATAACGTCCCCTTCCAGATTTTTCTCCATTTTTGCATATATGGCCCACAGAATGGTTCCAGATTTTCGTGTACCGTGCTTAAGGTAAGGGGATCGATTTTGCTGCATTTGCTTTGTCTGATATCATGTGCACAGAAGAAATCATTAGACCTGTTCCTATTTTCCTCAAGGCGCAAAGACTAACCGCTATTTTTCCTCTAGCGCTTCAAGCAACTGGGATGAGAGATTAATATTAAGGTTGTAATTATATTTCAGGAGGCGTTTTCCCTGTAGTATAAAGACACTAGTGGTGGTGCTATTTAAATGAGGTCACAGAAGGCAATTTATGGTATTTTTTTGATTTATGAAGCAGACCTCATACATCTTGCTAGACCCATGTCTATTCTGAAGTGAAACCTATTTCTGATTTCACTAGACGGTGCTGACAAACAGAAAAATCTATCTGTGTTTATCGATAGCCAATGATGTAAATTATGCATTACAGTTTTATCGCGTTGAATTGTACCATAAATTTTTATTACTTGCAGGTAGGTTGCATACAGGATTAATAATAAGGTTACTCAACCCTTTCAACTACAGTTGCCCAATGATGCAAGATATCAAAGTCAGATGCTGCTGAAAACCTACTTAGCTCCTTGCGGGAGCTCTTTTAAACAAGTTGCCACATGATAATTTTCAACAGCTCAGGATAACTACATTTTTAATTCCTTAAGAATGTATTTGGCGCTCAAAGGGTTAACTGTAGAGCCTGCGTGTTATTTCTTATGGCGGGCTTCACTCTTCTGCAGGTTCATATGAGGATATGGTTGAGTAAAATTCAGAACGACATCAGTCGCGACATGTGAGATGCATACAGTGGCTTACATGTTAGACGACTGATGTGGTGTAGAACAGGCTACATCATTGCCCAGAGGCAGAGACTCGTTTTTGATCGGTGTTCTTCAGTGAACCGTGGAAGAGTTCCAGAGTTACGTTTGACTGAAGGTTGTGGACATCTGTCATCCAAGCAATCCAGATTCTGTAGTCAAATTATTCTCCTGAGCCTCATTTTCCAATAACAATTAGTCGCAGAGCCCCAAGAGGGTTCTCTAAGTGTAACCTGTCAAAATTTCGTTGTTCTTCAAATATGTGTCCCAAAGGAGCACCTAGAACGGTAACACATGCATGGCCGTTATGCACGTCCCAACGTCGCAGTCTCACAGTCCACTTGAATGGTCCTGAGCAGATCGATTAATTGATCTTAGGTTATAGTCACCAATTTTATAGCAGGCTTGTGCATCAAATTCCTCGCATAAATTAAACAAATTACTTTATTGAGGCACAGTATATAAAGCAGTTGCGAATGCTTGGCTGAAAATAGGAAAACGCAAAAAAAATCCCTTTACTTTAAACTGGTGATCAGTCTTGACCCATTTTCAGTGATTTCCTGTTCTTAAAAAGCCCTTATATTAGTATTAGAATAATTTTTGAGCAGGTGCACACAAAGAACATGCAGCATCTCAATACAGTACTTCTGAATACAATATTAAGGCAAAAAAAAGAACGTCAATTCCACAAAATGCGAGGTATGGAAAAAAAAAGATTAACAAATTGGTTATTTTTCTGTGATAGCTTATGGAACATTCTGCAATGCCGGCCTCCAGGAAGTAAATGCGCTGGACTCAGAAGGTGGAAAAGGATCCAGGCCCGCCGCTGGTTTAAGGGCTGCAGTATCTCCTCTCCATCAGAGACTGGGTAGCCCAGACAGAGGCGGGGCCGATTTTGCAGCATTTCTCCTATTGTTTTTCTATCAAAGGAAGAGCATGAAGTCCTTGCTACAGCGGATTGTGGGAATGCAGTGTTCAGATATTGCCCTACTCCTAGTTAGCCTATGGATACTGTGTCAGACAAATATCACAGATTGTTTAAATTTTTTTCTGTTAATGAGGAAAGTATGAGCGCCTACAAGCCGTGAGGGCATGCTGACAGTTTGTGACACTGTCTCTCCATGCTGGAAAAAAGACTTGCGATTTGGTCAAATTCCATTTTCTTTTAAGATACCTTTTTTTGAGAGTCCTTATACCATGGAACTAGCTATTTATACAACAATTTTGTGAATTTAAGAGGTGCAACAGCATTTTTTCAATGGGTATTGTCAATGCTGTCCAGAAATTGATTCATTTTGGGTTTGAATATTAGGGTTTCAGCAAAAAATTTGGCAGATCTTCATCTTCATTAACAGGGGTGTACAAATTAGTGGGCTTATTAATGAAATAGTTGGCAGTTGCTGGAAGAAATTGTTCGCCTAAAACAGAGTCACTCATTAGAATTCAGAAAGCCTGCTAATGGTTATTTGAAGGTGACAAGGTGTTTGTCAGAAAAGACGGCATTGTGGGGCGCAATTACAAGCTGGTTAATATCAGTAACATTAGTAAGGACCAGATCCATAGTGTGATTACTGTAGTGTGTAGGTTTGTTGACAAATTGGGAGAATATGACTGGCTCAATAGTTGATGAAATTTTGCTTGGAGGGAATTAAGTTTTTTATTCATATGAATATTAAAATCCCTTATTATCACAATTATTTTCCTGCACTCACAGCTGGTTGAGTTAAAAAAAAACTGAAAATTCAGAGAGAAAAGTCATGCAAGGCTCAGGTGGCATGTAAAGTATTGCTATGGTAACCGACTGATTCGCTGCCTAGTCAGGATGTTCGTAAGGACTAACAGTTCAAATGAACTATAATTAAAGCCATATTTGACAGTTGCACAGTTTTGAGCTGTGTACAGTTGCAACACCACTGCCTCTCATATTCTCATAACTGGGAGGGTAGCTTCAAATTAAGGAAACATAATCACTGGGTTTGAACCAAGTTTCAGTCTGGCATAAGATGTCAAATCTGTAATCAGTATTTACATTATGCATTCAAACAGCGTTAGGTCCTTATGAAACTATATTTAATAACCTTATTTGAAAGATTACTTGTTTGTTGGTGTTTACTTCGGGTTTACTAGTTTAAACTATGATCATATTTTCAGAGCAAACACCCCTGGTATATTTCTGTTGAAAGTAAGGAGCTGAGAACTGGGGAAGAAGAAGAGTCTCTATGGAATCAAACTTGAGTGAATGATTAATAGACCATCTAGAAATCTCCTTTGGACAGAACGTCTGCCGACTGGCGTAAGCTCTGCCGAGTCCTGGTTTAGACTGTTTCATACTGCAGGACAGGTTTTCAGAAATCAGAACTGCACCATCTCATGTGGGGTGGATGTTGTTTCTTTCATAAAGACCTAGATCCTAGCGCGTACAGTAGATCTGTATGAAAGTTTTTCATCAGGTGTATGAAAAAACACACGATTACACAAGATCATCAGGGGCCCGTAGATGCCCATTGGTTCAATCTAATTGTGATTGATCACATGTTTACACAATTGGGAGCTCATACAGTTACAATTTTTTTATTTCAAGCAACCAGGACACCAATGTGTATATACATCATTACAATTATCTTTGGCAGCCATCTTCAAAATGCCATTTTAAACCATTTGTGAATTTCTGCAGCAATTCAACTGACATTCAACGGTAATGCGCTACCTGACTCGTAACATATATGGCATTTTATCTGCGCAGTGCATTTTGACCTTGATTTAACGTCAAACTATGCTCCTAAATTTCATAAATACCTTTTAAAATCTTCTCTGAAACTACTCACCGATGGGAGTTGAAACAATGCGCACATCTTTCAACCAATGATGATTCCGTTAAGAAAGTTGTCAAAATTAATAAGATTATTTTGATAATATTCTGACAAAAAAAAAAAAATATATATATATATATATACAGTATATATTCCAAAACCCCATTTTTACATTGTACACAGAGGTCAGTCAATGTCACCGACAATTAATGTTATAATGTTAATACACCACAGAATATATGCACGCATTAAGTAATTTCCAGAATGTTGCTAAGTTTTTGCAGGGTCCTGCAAACAATTATCTTCTTTAGTCAAAAACATCTGAAGGTCCATGTGAGCTACAGCACCTGTAGCGCTATGTAAATTTAGCATCTCCAATCCCACCTGATTCTGGAATGTCCATCTGTGAATTGTGTTTAACCATGTTCTTGAGTGACTAATCCCATGCTCCCATCTCAAGAGAGAGCAGACGGTTTGCGGTTTCTCTCCGAGACACCCACCTGTCTGCCAACGAGCTTTGACCTTCAGCTAAATCAAATCAAACACATGGAAATCTTTGAAAAATATTTCAGTCATCACAATTTGTCTTTGATCACATTAAACCTGTACTTGAATAGTGCTTTTAACCATTTCAGCCAGGTTTACTTTTTGGGGGCCAACTGCAGGGTTCCATAAAATAAATTTCTCTGCTCCTTTAAACTGCGCCGTTGGGAGGAGTTTTGTGTGTTTATGAAAAAAAACTGAAAAAAAACAAAGTAAACCTCAGATGATATTCTCCTGGTGCCTATTGCTACCCACTGTGCTTAACTGTCCATGAGAGAGAGGACCTCATGCATCAGCAGCCGTCAGTCTCTCCGTACTGCAGCGCGTGGAATTTGCACATTTAGATAAGAGCTTCTCCAAAGCATGAAAAAAATCAGTGTTGCCAGTCTTATCTGAATATGAAAATGTTTTTTTTTAAAAATGAATTAATAAATACATTAATCAACACAGATCATTTGTTTCCCGTGAATTAAAACTGAAATGTGCATCAACTGAGTAATTTTTATTTAAGGGTCCCTGGGGCGGTCTAGTATATTTTGTATTTTTATTAGACTCCCCACTGAAAACACTTTTCATCTGAATTAACTTTAATGTGCCTTGTTGGTCCATCCAGAGCACATTGGTGTGGCTAGAAGTCGAGAGGAGGGACTATTTTTCTCATCGTTGATAACCAGCATCCCTCAACATGACTTCACATCAGCAACAGGTTTTTGGGGTACACTTGTTTCAAAAAAAAAAAAATTTGGGCTGTGAGTGACAAAATAGATACCATTCATCAATCGTAAGCTGCACTGTTGCCACGCAGAAAGAATGGTGTGGGTTTGAATCTGGTCTGGGGTGTTTTTTTTTTTTTTTTTTTGCAGAGTTTGACCGTTCTCCCCATGTTTGGTTGGGTTTCCTCCAAGTACCCCAGTCTTCTCCCATGGTCCAAAAACAAACATGTCAGGCCAGCAGGGGACCAGATTCCCCACAGGTATGAGCGAGTGAGTGAGTGAGTGAGTGAGTGAATGAGTGAGTGAGTGAGTGAGTGGTGTTTGCGCCCTGTGATCTATGGTCAGGATGTCCAGGGTGTGTTTGTCAGACAGAGGAACAGACTGCAGGACAGACGGGAGTAAAATGGCAGAATCTGTCTTATTGAGGGTAAATTCAGGGTCCGGCAGTCCTGGGCTGTAATCAGCAGGCAACTTACTGCGCAAGAAGGCAAATAGAAATCACATAAACAAACAGACATATTGAAGTACTTGACAGGCTTTCGAAGTAATCCTGAGCCAACGGGGTAATATCACTCATATATAAATTATGGTTCTTCAAGCAGTTGTCTGCTATATGAAAAATAAGTGGTGAGTTATGATGCACGATTGAGCCTTGTTCTGTGTGGTAATATAACTTATAGATAAATAACGGTTCTTGATGCAGTACCGTGTTAGTGATTGGTTATCGCTCATATTCATCTTAGGTTTCCACCCTTCCAATTTATCTACAAAAATATCCTCCAGATCCCTTGAATCTTTAAATTATGTTACGCACCGTAGAGGGTGAAATCTGTTTTCAGGTGAATTATCTATACCATCCCAACTTTGGGGTTGTGGGTAACACTCACCCTAAGAAGCTGTACAGTCAGCTCGACCTTGAAACATGCAACCAAGGTGCACATCTCCATATGACAATTGTTTTAATAAAAATGTGAAAATGCCACACCATAGATAAAGCAGGTCTCTCATTAGAACCAGCCTTTCAGAACTGAGGAGACTACGGAACACAAGTACTTAATAAGAGAGTATGTTTGGTCATCAAATGTTATCATTGTTATTATTTTTATGATAATCATTATTATTAACACATACATTTGTTTATTAAGCATACAGTGTGTGTTTGGTAACCCAGGCATAAGCACAATATAGAACCTCCAAGCAACTTCTACCTGATTTTGGCTGAATGCTTTACACTATCCTGCCAATACAACTCAGGACTGGCAACAAAATTTAAACAAAAAAAGGGGACCTGTTATGTATTTTGGACAATACAAAGAGGTGGTGGCCACCATTTATTTTCAAGGATTCTCTGTAGGTAGTTAGCGAGACATTTTAAGTTTCTGTATGAGTCATATTTCAGCTGAATTCTTAGTGTTTCTACCGAGTTACTAGCTAAATTGAAGATGAATTTAAAAATTGTCACTAGTTTAGCCAGAGAAAATGAAGAACGCATCAATAGGAACCAACAGGAAGGTTGTTTTCAATGAAATTTAGTCTGTTTTTACTGGAGCGGCGTAGGTATTCAAAATAAATGGAATTTTAGCTAATACCCAGAGAAATCCCATGCCAACACTGGAACACCGTAAAAACTCCACACAGAAAGCCCTCAGGCTGGATTCAAACCCTCGACTTTCTTGCTGTGAAGCATTTCTTTGCAACCATCTGCTCCCTGCCAATCAGAACAGAGCTTATTCCATACAGGCGTTGCCCACTCAGAGGTTGCCTGTTTTTCAGAGGTTCAGGACTGACTCTAATGAATAAACCTCCGTTATGGACATTCAGGACTATCATAAATTTTGAAAAAAACACTGCATAATAGGTTCCCTTTTCAGGGATTAAAAAGGAATTAAAACCTAGCTTCTTACAGTTGATTTGCACCTTCATTTTGGACCTTGCGTTAACCTTTATATGAATATTTCAAACGTGACTTTGCGCCATTGACAGCCGAGTTTTTATCGACAGTAAATTGTGACAATCTTGTACAAGAAACAGCTCAATCTCCAAATGAAATTAGCTTTCCTGAGCTGCTGTAATCAAATAAATATTCAAATATCGCAAACTGAGTGGTCGAGTGCAGCTGTACTGTACATGTGCATAATGTTAGCATCCATTTAGGTGTATTTATCTCATGCCTGATGTTTATTCATTGCACTTTTGTGAGAGTTGAATCAAATAGTCCATTTAAGCGTTGATTTAACTCAGAACATTTTACTGTGTGGAAAAGAAGCTTTAAAAATGAGAGAAAAAAAAAGATAACATTTTACAGGCTCTTGATCCATTTTACAGTTTTCATAATGCATGATCTATTTTCTATTACCATTAATGCACACAGTCTGCTGCTCTCTTGAGAAAGATTAGAATGGAAAAATTCATCTACTGAAATATTACTAGGTGGCTCACCGTTCCATTGTCTTGTCCTCAAATTGGGCTTTGGCGAATGTAAGCCCAGAACAGTTAACAATTCACTGGGAGTAAAGCCAGCAGGATGGCTGTGAACTATATGGCACTGGTGTGAAAGTCCTTTCTCTTTTCAACACCATTCCTTCTGAGTTCTCTCTTTCTGTAATTTCAATGGCTAAATTTTATCCTTTTCAACGAGGCGAGTGTCTGCTACAGATTCTGCCTGTTAAACCCGCAAGGCTAATTTGGCGTAATTTGGAACCATCCGGTGAATTTATGGCTAATCTGTGCTAATGTGCTAGTGTGTGTTCCACTGCACAGTGGGGTGGTACGTTCGAATGAGCCTTTAAAGTGTTACCGTACCATGGGTTTAATTTCAATCTGTTTCGTACCCTTGGGGCCTCTTACCATCCTGCATGGACATGTAGGTAGGTGCATGATGTCCTCTCAGAGCTTGGTTTATGTCCACGACATTTAATTGGTCTGTCTGACCTGAAATGTATTCATTCATTGGTTGACTTACTTTATATTAATCTCCAACTGACCCATCATTGCTCCTGTTCAGGTAGTGCGTGATGGCAGTTTCCTCACCCAACCAACATACATATAATTTGCTGTCGAGGGAAATGCACATTGAGTTTGTCTCTAAGTGATCAAGTGAGGCCTCCAAAGAAATAAACAATCAGCTTATTAGCTACTAACGTTTGAAGCGATCAATTTTGAGTCTGTGAATGGAGTTTTGTTTCGACTGTGCTAACATTTGCATTCAATTGAAATGGGTAAATCAATATATATCATGAAGTTAAAGAGTTTTTTTTACTGCAATATGATGAGCAGTCAACTGTACTGCACTGCACTCAGAGGATTAACAACAGGACCTCAACAGACGATTTAAGGCCTCATCATAGCGGATTACCCACTGGAGTTTAGACATTTTCCAGACGGGAACAGTGATCTCGACTTATGCATTTGCTAATTCCATATAGTAATATATTATTTCACTCCTAACATTAAAGCCAAATTAATAAATAAAATAAAATAAAATAAAATAAAATCCTTGTTAATCCGAAACCAACCAAGTGTTTTTACTGACTAATGTGACCAAGTGGGGTCATAATTGACCCTGACTATATTGTATTTTCAGCAAAAATGCTTATTTTCAATGACTATTTTTTAGTTCATAATATCCACACAGCTTCATTTATATATGACAGATATGATTAAATCATCTAATGTAATTAATAAAGGGTTTTGATTTTTTTTTGCAGTAAAGCTTGTTTATCAGATCATTAATAACATCATTAATTGCTATTTTTACTCCTGCCAAGAGAGTTATGTTTTCATTTGCTGTGTCGGTCTGTCACTTTCTTTACCTCAATGACTACCTGTGCGATCTGCACCCACAGTTACTCAGGGGCAGATATTGGTCCAAGGACCAAATCATCAAAATTTGATTTCAACTGGGCAAAATGCTACCTACAGCTATTTAAAAATTAAAATTTGACATATTGGCCCAATTAATGGGATTAACAGATTAAGTGATTTATTTTTGTCATTTGATGGATGGGATGTGCCCCCTCTGGGTGCACATTTAATATATCTCCTTGAAAATAAAAATAATTTGCTTTTGATGAGGAATGCAGCCTCCTACTGTATACTGTATCTCTGGGGTCAAAAATGACCCCACACATTCTTCAATTATTCTTTCCAAACCCTTGGTCCGATTCCTCCAAAAACTTATGAAAAGTTGTAAGAAGGGTAGCTGGACAAAGTCATAGAAAGGACACATTTTTTTCTGATCCAGAATATCAAAATGACACATAGAACTATAAGTCTGGGGTCATAAATTACCCCCCTCAGGTGTCTGAGAGTTCAAATGACCAGGCACTCATGTTTTCAGTTTTATATACATTGCAATAAATATGAAGTTTTTCATATATGTCCATGGCATTGGTGTAAGTATTTGTGTAGTTTGGTAGCCTGTCGGTCCCCTTAAATTACAAGACCTACATCCCATGCTGTCCATGAAGACAGATGTGGAACTGAGGCAGCCTTGAGCGATATTTTATTGTGTTGCATAAGCAGTATAGCTCTATAACACACATCATTAAGCACCGCTGTTTTCCTGATTAAACAACCGTGAAGGTGGCACAAATGATTTATGATGACCTTTACAAAGTTATTGAGAAATGTGACCCTTCAGGACACCTCTACAGCTGGACATACAGTTTGTTAATAGAATCAGTTTAACTGTGTACTTCTGCCTGTATTTTTTTGGAAACAGACCAGCCAATCCAGGTTCAAATCAATTGACTTCTACACAACAGCTCTGGAGGTTTAACAGGCATAATTCAGCAGTAATTGTCACATGATCCTTCAGCCAATGGGATGGGAGGCTTTGTGAATGCCGGTTAATTCTTGCATCCACTCTGGAGAAGAGCTGTTTTGAGTCAGGTGGTTTGGACAAATGTAGTTTATTTTCTCATTTGGAAATATTCAGAGTACAGTCTTTACGCTCCTCTCAACTGCCTGGCATTTGAATTGATCAGGGGGTTAATTAAATTCACCCCATCCCAACTTCATTACAGAATTGTACAGTAAATAATGCTTAATATTTCTCTCAGCGAGGATGTAATGAGGTCATGCAGACAGTATAGCTTGACCCCCCTCCACACACACACAGGAAAAAAATCAATTTTAATGGGCAAGCGTGAAGGAGATTGAGATGCGCAACAGTAAGACAAATGTTGACAGAATGTGAGCAAGGTAATTCTGTGCCTTCTGTGTAGGCCTACGTGCTGAAGGGGCCCAAAGTGTGTTGAAACAGGACGCAATGGCTGCCCATAAAATCGTAAAGCTTGGTCATTTCAAAAATCTATTGAGTAAGCAGGGAATACAGGTGATCTACAGAGCTGCACAAAAGTTTGAGGCACATATTAAACCATCCAGGCGGCCGCAGATGCCTCCAAAACTCTTAAAATGACGGATTTCTTAATAATGTAAATGATCTAAGAAGAATTAGCTGTTAAAAAAGAGATAAAATCAATATTTGGTGCCTTTTCCTAAAAATTAGGTACAATGTTGTAGAGTTTTATAGTTTTGTCGGATGATTGGCTTTTTGCTGTTCTGGTTCTTCCACAGTTCCTGTGCAGACTAATTGCGCCACTTCATTCTGCCTCTGGAGGTAAAATCCCAGACGGCCGTGATCATGTTGACATCAGGGCTCTGTCGAGGCTGTATCGTCCGCATCAACTGTCTTTGATGAAAAACAAACATTAATTTGTAAAATCATTTTCTAAATCAACATTGTTATCTAAAAATTGTTTTCTCTCTTCAGCAATACTGATAAGGAAAACAAAAAATAAACATCTAACACCAAATTTTTAAAAAATCAAGGGTGTCTAAAACTTTTCCACAGTACTGTGTCTTGAATAGTTTTATGGTAAATTGCTGAGTGGGACTTTATCTGTGGTAATGCTCGAACACTGGTATAGTGCAATTATATATATTTTTTTACTATTCTATGATCGTATCATATGCATAAGTTTGTTAATTTGAATTCAACACTGCAAAAAAGAAAAGAAAAAAATGACAGATAGCTAGTTTTCATTGACAATCAGTGCAGCAATTTTCAGCCATCAAGAATGTGATTTTCTGTTTCTTATTTGAGACCTGAAATTAAATTTTTGTCTCTTCAGAATGAACAGTGTCCTCTCGCGTTGGAGCGGAATGTGAAGAATGACAATTGGTTTTCATTTTGGAGCGTTTATATCCCAACCGGGGAGCGAAAGACATACGTGAGCGAATGCGAGCCCCTTCATGAACCGGAGGACCGTCCCTTTTTCATCTCAGAGTGAACATCATCGAAATATTTCCACTCATCAGGCAAGTCCAGTCTCTCTAGGAACTAAGTGTGAAATTTGTGTGTTTTTACACTGGGACAATTTATCATAAATTCTAACGCATTACCGAGATATTGCATGTCATAGTAAAACCTTTTTCAGTTAGCTCCAGAGGAAGGAGCGCCATCTCTGTTTGTGCTTTTAATATTACTTACTTTATTAATGAACAAACAGTAATGTCCTCCAGCACAAAATCAGCTCAGCTGGGTTCAGACGCTGCTACACCTCCGTGTGTCACTCTCTTACACGAGTGTCATTTCAGAATTACTTTGCCGATAATACTATCAGCTGCAATGTTTTGGCAGCCATTATTCTTTCTTTTTTTCAGTTTGGTTCAATCGCAAAACTTTAACTTCATAAACGTGGTGCTCAGAATGATTTTTCCTCCAAAGGTTTCTGAGTATGAAAAATTCTTACAAATTTTACACCTTTTTTTTCACCACAAATTTAATCAACTCTAGTGTCTGGAACCATAAGACGAAAGCAGAAAATAACTCACATTTGTCCTTGAAAGAAACAGACAAAGCACATTGTTGCCTGGTCTAATGAATTCCTCTGCAGTGTCAGAGACAGATTCAGTGTTGCCCTGCCTCCTCAGCAGGGCTGAGATATATGTTGTCACTCATAAAAGCCGCACAAATACGCTCCTGTTCTTTTATCTCCACTTTCGGATAATATGAACCTATATCTTGTTGCCGTGGTCGGTGGTGTAGAAAGAAATCGTATCTGTTTTTCACGCTTTCTTTTGTTATTTATGGGACTGTGAGCGACAGAAACTTCAGGTCTGGATGCTGCAGGCTGACGAGTGCATCTTTGTTAATCTTCCCCCTCCTTCTACGCACAAACACAAAGTATAATCAGGTTCTGAGGACGATAAAATGCTACATTTGAGGTCCATTTGCAGGGCCGCAATTGGGCTCCAGTCTTAAGGGTGGTTTTTCTAAAGTGCTGAGTAAAGGCCACATTAGAAGTGTGCAGGGCAGGTAAAGCAGGGTCTAAATGCAAATGGCTTTCATTTCTTTTAATAGGGGCCTTTGTGGCGTAATACTTTAAGGATGACAAATTTAAGCCTGCTTGCCGGATTTGTCTTCACAGATAATATGCTTACCTTCGTCAATAAACTAAAAGTATTGGATTTTCTTGTTGTTCAGTTTGCCATGTGGAAATATACTTCTCAATAATGTGCAATGACTTTGTGTGAATGGTCTTCACTGAGAGCACTTATTTGCAGGAGTGGGATCAAATGTACTCTGGAGGAATTAATTTAACTCTGAACATTTAACTGTGGTCCCAGTACATATGTGGTATATAAGCATTTATGAATTATGTAAACATTATCTCAGTGGCACACTTGTTTCCTGAACCATGGATGTAACCATGGAACAATGCATGGCTCTCTTGAATGGTTAACCCTTTCAGCGCTGTGGGCAACTATAGTTGCCCAGTGATGTAAGACATCAAAGTCAGATGCTGTTAAAAACCAATCATGTGGCAACTTTTTTAAAAGAGCTCCCACAAGAGCTCCCTTGTGGGAGCTCATTTAAACAAATTTCCACATGATAGGATTTCAACAGCTCAGGATAACAACATTCTTAATTTCTTAAGAATGTATTCGGTGCTCGAAGGGTTAATACCCAAGTGTTATATATGAGGTAATCGACTGATTGCACTCTTAAAATCCATCACCTGTTGAAGATTGTAAAAATATTTTGGAATGTATTTTGGTTTTATCAATTAGCCTTTGATGGGATGTTTATAATCACTTCCTGTTGAGTGGGAAATAAAGGAAATAAATGGTGAAAACGTGTTGTTTTGTTTGTTGTTTCCTGATATAGTGGCTGAGGTCATCACCGAGTCTCTGAATTAGCTCCGCTGATGGACCCCATGTGCCATGGTGCAGTATCAGTTTCATTTTTCCTCTCGATACCTACACAAAACAAATTACCTTCAGTTACGTTTTCAACTTTTCTTTAATTAAATACATGGCAAGATTAATTACGAGATCTTTAAATGATAAAAAAATCTAAAGTCCTCAATGGCTGTTTTCGTCTCTGAACATTATGCCCAGTGAGAATGTCCCCCGGTGTTCGATAAGCAATTTGAAGCAGTTCACAAGCCACGGCGGCCATCAGGACTCGCAGTTTCCATTTGTTGACAAGCCTGCTTCCTGCCGAGAGGAAACGAACACCCCGGGAGCAGCTCCTTAGAAAGCTAATTATTAGCATGTTAAAAAACATGACTTTATTGGACCTTACGAATGTAGCTGCCCCACGTAATCTACCAAAAGGCCGAAAACAAAAACTGACAAGGAGACCGATAAGGAGTGTTCTGCTCGATCCAAAGCCCCAGCCTGGAGGCTTCGCTGTAATAACGCTGGGAATGTGAACCAAATTAAAGTTAGAGGTTTCCTGACAATTAGAATGGTTCTTAATAGCTTTTAATTATTTGCTTATCTGAACTGCGGCATTGAGTTGTCAGGAGCGCAGGGCTGACCTGATGAATGAGCCACCTATGATTCAGACTGCTTTCTCACTGCAGACCGCTTGACTTTACAAACAAAAACACATCAAACAAGCTGACGAAACGCTTCGCTTTTTCCCTGTATCATGAGAGCTCTGCACTATACTTGCTAGAATGTGAAGTGGCGTGTTGATTTATGAGAAAAAGGGCCTTAGAGATGATCCCTGATAGACAGCATTATGCTCTTATAAGTGCATTAACAAAGGATTTACAGGGAGGGGTGAGCATTAGCAGAAATAAGGAACATCTGCTGCATGTCGCATTTCATGTCAAAACAGGTTTTTATTTTTACATTTTATTTCCTCCCCCCGCCCCACACACACCTCTATTGGGTAAATTTGTGCGGCTAATCTTTTTTTTTTTTTTTTTTTTCTAATTCTTGCGTATCCTTGGGTTAATGGCCACTGAGAGCATTATTATTTTCAGTCATATTTCTAACGTTTCAAAGCTCTCTCCCTCAAAAACACGGAGTTGAGGTTGTGCAAACACTCCGCAGCACCCACAACTGCAGGTCTCATTATATCCCTCTGGGACCCAGCAGGGAATAAAAAGTGTTTGGAGTTTTTACTTTCTAATCTAAAAAAAAAAAACTTTTGTCTTTTTTTGATGACAAGAACTTTTTTTGCGGTGAAAATATTTTCAAAAGTAGCATCATTTTTATTTTTATTGAGAGAGGTTCAAAACCAAAGACTTATGTCCCCTACAGGGAACAGAGATGACTTCCTGGGTGTTACGAGGATAACACTTCGCAATAAACATACATTTTGTACTGTTAAGGTGCATGACAACAATAGACTAGTACTAAATGTAGCGTAAGCTTTCGTACTGATATTTGATAGGAATGAAACGTGTTGTGCTGTTCATGCAAATATCGTGCAGCTCTGGAGATATATAAAGGCAGAGTATGTCCGGTAAATGATGTAATTAGTGAGCTCAATTATGTTTGGGACAGAGTGTGCTGAAATGAGGGGGATTTGTGCAAAGACTGGTTTTCTTTATTCGCGGTGGAACAAAGATGGATAATCTATTCTGCCCTACAAAGCCTAAGTGCCGTAACTACACGTTGGATAAAATTTGAGTTGAGCAGTTTTGGGCCTGAAAGTACTTGGAGTTTAGGATTGATTTGGATAGAAATTATACGCCAGGAAGGCAGTAAACCATAATTTATCATAAATGTGCCAGCTATTTATTTGTTGGGACCGCAAACAAACTCTGAAGCCATTTTTTTTTTTACAGTTAAAATTACTTTGTAGTGGCTGCACTTAGCCTTTGTAGGGCAGTATTATAAACACCATTATATTCCAATTCAGCACCAAGTATTTAGTTAAAATATTTTTACATTTTTAGACTCCACTGTCAACTAGAATAATTGAGAAACATAATAATTCATTAATAACATGCTTCCCCATTGGGGGCTTGAAATATTACATGCTTGCCTGCCAGTAACCGATGTGCAATTTTGTGCTCAAGCGTTGAAAGTTGCGAGTTAATTGAGGAACTTTTGTTTTTAGATACGCCCAACTTCCTACAGCGCTATTCTCTGTCAGGACACAGCTGAGGGACTGAGCCTCTTACAGGAGCAAATGCTGGAGACATACAGTCCAGGGACCAAAACCAGCAAACAGGAAAATATAGGCCAGGTAAGTCAAAAGCCCAGTTAAGGGTCAAAGGTGAAGAATCTAGCTGGGAGGAAAGGGCCACACCTTTAAGGAATTTAGGATAAAGGCAGGAGAGGACACAAGACAAGGGAGACTATGAACAGGACACTGGACTGGGAGTGAGGGAACAGGATCTGAGGGAACACAAAGGCGGGACCTTAACCCTTTATACATCCACCACAAGGAACAGGGCCTACAACCTGGTACCAGCAAGACAAAGGTGGGACCTTAACCCTTTATACATCCACCACAAGGAACAGGGCCAACAACCTGGTACCAGCAAGACAAAGGTGGGACCTTAACCCTTTATACATCCACCACAAGGAACAGGGCCGACAACCTGGTACCAGACAAGACAAAGGTGGGACCTTAACCCTTTATACATCCACCACAAGGAACAGGGCCAACAACCTGGTACCAGACAAGACAAAGGCGGGACTTTAACCCTTTATACATCCACCACAAGGAACAGGGCCAACAACCTGGTACCAGACAAGACAAAGGTGGGACCTTAACCTTTTTTACATCCACCACAAGGAACAGGGCCAACAACCTGGTACCAGACAAGACAAAGGTGGGACCTTAACCTTTTTTACATCCACCACAAGGAACAGGGCCAACAACCTGGTACCAGACAAGACAAAGGTGGGACCTTAACCTTTTTTACATCCACCACAAGGAACAGGGCCAACAACCTGGTACCAGACAAGACAAAGTGGGACCTTAACCCTTTATACATCCACCACAAGGAACAGGGCCAACAACCTGGTACCAGACAAGACAAAGGTGGGACCTTAACCCTTTATACATCCACCACAAGGAAGAGGGCCAACAACCTGGTACCAGACAAGACAAAGGTGGGACCTTAACCCTTTATACATCCACCACAAGGAACAGGGCCAACAACCTGGTACCAGACAAGACAAAGGTGGGACCTTAACCCTTTATACATCCACCACAAGGAACAGGGCCAACAACCTGGTACCAGACAAGACAAAGGTGGGACCTTAACCCTTTATACATCCACCACAAGGAACAGGGCCAACAACCTGGTACCAGACAAGACAAAGGTGGGACCTTAACCCTTTATACATCCACCACAAGGAACAGGGCCAACAACCTGGTACCAGACAAGACAAAGGCGGGACTTTAACCTTTTTTACATCCACCACAAGGAACAGGGCCAACAACCTGGTACCAGACAAGACAAAGGCGGGACTTTAACCTTTTTTACATCCACCACAAGGAACAGGGCCAACAACCTGGTACCAGACAAGACAAAGGTGGGACCTTAACCTTTTTTACATCCACCACAAGGAACAGGGCCAACAACCTGGTACCAGACAAGACAAAGGTGGGACCTTAACCTTTTTTACATCCACCACAAGGAACAGGGCGAACAACCTGGTACCAGACAAGACAAAGGCGGGACCTTAACCCTTTATACATCCACCACAAGGAACAGGGCCAACAACCTGGTACCAGACAAGACAAAGGTGGGACCTTAACCCTTTATACATCCACCACAAGGAACAGGGCCAACAACCTGGTACCAGACAAGACAAAGGTGGGACCTTAACCCTTTATACATCCACCACAAGGAACAGGGCCAACAACCTGGTACCAGACAAGACAAAGGCGGGACTTTAACCTTTTTTACATCCACCACAAGGAACAGGGCCAACAACCTGGTACCAGACAAGACAAAGGTGGGACCTTAACCTTTTTTACATCCACCACAAGGAACAGGGCCAACAACCTGGTACCAGACAAGACAAAGGTGGGACCTTAACCTTTTTTACATCCACCACAAGGAACAGGGCGAACAACCTGGTACCAGACAAGACAAAGGCGGGACCTTAACCCTTTATACATCCACCACAAGGAACAGGGCCAACAACCTGGTACCAGACAAGACAAAGGTGGGACCTTAACCCTTTATACATCCACCACAAGGAACAGGGCCAACAACCTGGTACCAGACAAGACAAAGGTGGGACCTTAACCTTTTTTACATCCACCACAAGGAACAGGGCCAACAACCTGGTACCAGACAAGACAAAGGTGGGACCTTAACCTTTTTTACATCCACCACAAGGAACAGGGCCAACAACCTGGTACCAGACAAGACAAAGTGGGACCTTAACCCTTTATACATCCACCACAAGGAACAGGGCCAACAACCTGGTACCAGACAAGACAAAGGTGGGACCTTAACCCTTTATACATCCACCACAAGGAACAGGGCCAACAACCTGGTACCAGACAAGACAAAGGTGGGACCTTAACCTTTTTTACATCCACCACAAGGAACAGGGCCAACAACCTGGTACCAGACAAGACAAAGGTGGGACCTTAACCTTTTTTACATCCACCACAAGGAACAGGGCCAACAACCTGGTACCAGACAAGACAAAGGTGGGACCTTAACCTTTTTTACATCCACCACAAGGAACAGGGCCAACAACCTGGTACCAGACAAGACAAAGGTGGGACCTTAACCTTTTTTACATCCACCACAAGGAAGAGGGCCAACAACCTGGTACCAGACAAGACAAAGGTGGGACCTTAACCTTTTTTACATCCACCACAAGGAACAGGGCCAACAACCTGGTACCAGACAAGACAAAGGTGGGACCTTAACCTTTTTTACATCCACCACAAGGAACAGGGCCAACAACCTGGTACCAGACAAGACAAAGGTGGGACCTTAACCTTTTTTACATCCACCACAAGGAACAGGGCCAACAACCTGGTACCAGACAAGACAAAGGTGGGACCTTAACCTTTTTTACATCCACCACAAGGAAGAGGGTCAACAACCTGGTACCAGACAAGACAAAGGTGGGACCTTAACCCTTTATACATCCACCACAAGGAACAGGGCCAAAAACCTGGTACCAGACAAGACAAAGGTGGGACCTTAACCCTTTATACATCCACCACAAGGAAGAGGGCCAACAACCTGGTACCAGACAAGACAAAATTGGGACCTTAACCCTTTATACATCCACCACAAGGAACAGGGCCAACAACCTGGTACCAGACAAGACAAAGGCGGGACCTTAACCCTTTATACATCCACCACAAGGAACAGGGCCAACAACCTGGTACCAGACAAGACAAAGGCGGGACCTTAACCCTTTATACATCCACCACAAGGAACAGGGCCAACAACCTGGTACCAGACAAGACAAAGGTGGGACCTTAACCTTTTTTACATCCACCACAAGGAAGAGGGCCAAAAACCTGGTACCAGACAAGACAAAGGTGGGACCTTAACCCTTTATACATCCACCACAAGGAACAGGGCCAAAAACCTGGTACCAGACAAGACAAAGGTGGGACCTTAACCTTTTTTACATCCACCACAAGGAACAGGGCCGACAACCTGGTACCAGACAAGACAAAGGTGGGACCTTAACCCTTTATACATCCACCACAAGGAACAGGGCCGACAACCTGGTACCAGACAAGACAAAGGCGGGACCTTAACCCTTTATACATCCACCACAAGGAACAGGGCCAACAACCTGGTACTGCATAAGACAAAGGTGGGACCTTAACCCTTTATACATCCACCACAAGGAACAGGGCCGACAACCTGGTACTGCATAAGACAAAGGCGGGACCTTAACCCTTTATACATCCACCACAAGGAACAGGGCCGACAACCTGGTACCAGACAAGACAAAGGCGGGACCTTAACCCTTTATACATCCACCACAAGGAACAGGGCCAACAACCTGGTACCAGACAAGACAAAGGCGGGACCTTAACCCTTTATACATCCACCACAAGGAACAGGGCCAACAACCTGGTACCAGACAAGACAAAGGTGGGACCTTAACCCTTTATACATCCACCACAAGGAACAGGGCCAACAACCTGGTACCAGACAAGACAAAGGCGGGACCTTAACCCTTTATACATCCACCACAAGGAACAGGGCCAACAACCTGGTACCAGACAAGACAAAGGTGGGACCTTAACCCTTTATACATCCACCACAAGGAACAGGGCCAACAACCTGGTACCAGACAAGACAAAGGTGGGACCTTAACCCTTTATACATCCACCACAAGGAACAGGGCCAACAACCTGGTACCAGACAAGACAAAGGTGGGACCTTAACCTTTTTTACATCCACCACAAGGAACAGGGCCAACAACCTGGTACCAGACAAGACAAAGGTGGGACCTTAACCTTTTTTACATCCACCACAAGGAAGAGGGCCAACAACCTGGTACCAGACAAGACAAAGGTGGGACCTTAACCCTTTATACATCCACCACAAGGAACAGGGCCAACAACCTGGTACCAGACAAGACAAAGGTGGGACCTTAACCCTTTATACATCCACCACAAGGAACAGGGCCAACAACCTGGTACCAGACAAGACAAAGGCGGGACCTTAACCCTTTATACATCCACCACAAGGAACAGGGCCAACAACCTGGTACCAGACAAGACAAAGGTGGGACCTTAACCTTTTTTACATCCACCACAAGGAACAGGGCCAACAACCTGGTACCAGACAAGACAAAAGCGGGACCTTAACCCTTTATACATCCACCACAAGGAAGAGGGCCAACAACCTGGTACCAGACAAGACAAAGGCGGGACCTTAACCCTTTATACATCCACCACAAGGAACAGGGCCGACAACCTGGTACCAGACAAGACAAAGGCGGGACCTTAACCCTTTATACATCCACCACAAGGAACAGGGCCAACAACCTGGTACTGCATAAGACAAAGGCGGGACCTTAACCCTTTATACATCCACCACAAGGAACAGGGCCGACAACCTGGTACCAGACAAGACAAAGGCGGGACCTTAACCCTTTATACATCCACCACAAGGAACAGGGCCAACAACCTGGTACCAGACAAGACAAAGGTGGGACCTTAACCCTTTATACATCCACCACAAGGAACAGGGCCAACAACCTGGTACCAGACAAGACAAAGGCGGGACCTTAACCCTTTATACATCCACCACAAGGAACAGGGCCAACAACCTGGTACCAGACAAGACAAAGGCGGGACCTTAACCCTTTATACATCCACCACAAGGAACAGGGCCAACAACCTGGTACCAGACAAGACAAAGGTGGGACCTTAACCTTTTTTACATCCACCACAAGGAACAGGGCCAACAACCTGGTACCAGACAAGACAAAGGTGGGACCTTAACCTTTTTTACATCCACCACAAGGAACAGGGCCAACAACCTGGTACCAGACAAGACAAAGGTGGGACCTTAACCTTTTTTACATCCACCACAAGGAAGAGGGCCAACAACCTGGTACCAGACAAGACAAAGGTGGGACCTTAACCCTTTATACATCCACCACAAGGAACAGGGCCAAAAACCTGGTACCAGACAAGACAAAGGTGGGACCTTAACCTTTTTTACATCCACCACAAGGAACAGGGCCAACAACCTGGTACCAGACAAGACAAAGGTGGGACCTTAACCCTTTATACATCCACCACAAGGAAGAGGGCCAACAACCTGGTACCAGACAAGACAAAGGTGGGACCTTAACCCTTTATACATCCACCACAAGGAACAGGGCCAACAACCTGGTACCAGACAAGACAAAGGTGGGACCTTAACCCTTTATACATCCACCACAAGGAACAGGGCCAACAACCTGGTACCAGACAAGACAAAGGCGGGACCTTAACCCTTTATACATCCACCACAAGGAACAGGGCCAACAACCTGGTACCAGACAAGACAAAAGCGGGACCTTAACCCTTTATACATCCACCACAAGGAACAGGGCCAACAACCTGGTACCAGACAAGACAAAGGCGGGACCTTAACCCTTTATACATCCACCACAAGGAACAGGGCCAACAACCTGGTACCAGACAAGACAAAGGTGGGACCTTAACCCTTTATACATCCACCACAAGGAACAGGGCCAACAACCTGGTACCAGACAAGACAAAGGTGGGACCTTAACCCTTTATACATCCACCACAAGGAACAGGGCCGACAACCTGGTACCAGACAAGACAAAGGCGGGACCTTAACCCTTTATACATCCACCACAAGGAACAGGGCCGACAACCTGGTACCAGACAAGACAAAGGTGGGACCTTAACCCTTTATACATCCACCACAAGGAACAGGGCCAACAACCTGGTACCAGACAAGACAAAGGTGGGACCTTAACCCTTTATACATCCACCACAAGGAAGAGGGCCGACAACCTGGTACTGCATAAGACAAAGGCGGGAAACTTAACGCCTTAAACTCTAACTTTTCACAAATGTTTTCCTTTAAGTAGAATATCAGAACAAAAGCAGTTTTTTTTCATAATGTCGGACAATGTCACACATATTCTACATTTTTGTACAACATTATACAGTTTATCTATTATATATAATATACAATATTAGTCGTAAAGTTCCACAGGTTTGAATACAGCAGCTGCATTTGACCCATATATGAGTCCGTAGGATTTATTCAGAGACACAGTGCGTTACAATGAGGGGGAATGATTGAGGAATCTACAGAAGGAAGGGAAGGAAGGGTGACACAACGAGACATAATTGAATTACAGAAAAAAGACAGAAACCAGACTGAAACCGACACAAACAGCCAGATTTCAGGAAAAAAAACAAAACACACAAGCAGATACAGGATGTGACAATTCTGACTGTCATTTATTTACTCGTTTACGTACAACATAATTATTTACAATTTTTTTTTAATCTTTAAGAAGGAGCAATGAACGGCTGTATTCCTCTTTGTTTTCTTCCTAATTTAGAAGGTGTCTACATGGACTCACCTTGAACTGCGGCACAAAGATTGTTCAAATTTGCAAAATTATGGAGAAGTTGATGAGTACCTCGTGGATTCTAGTCCAAGAGTGTGACGGCACTGCAATTCAGTGTGCTGGATGCATAACCCAGCTACATGCATTCTCCTGCCGCTTATTTCAGACTATAGATGCATGTCACCGCAAAACTGAAGCGGACCCAGAGGGAACAGCTCTCTTCCGCTAACACGGACATACAGAAATATCCGAAACAAGTGCAGAATATTCACCTGCTCCGATTAGACTTTGAAGAGATTACACATCCATTCCATGATATCCAGAGTCACAGCGTTATCCCCTGGTACAGCTGCCTCTATCTCGTTTCTGGTCATCTGTGTCATACAAAACTGTGAGCTTTTCCCTTCCAGGGTCCGGACTTATCTGACTGCCATCGTTCACCCACGGCAAATGCAGAATCCTGTCTGTTCCCAAGAGATTTGATTCTGTACTTTTACTTAGAATTGGACCAAATGCATTTATTTATTTATGTCTTAGTTTATCTATTTATATTAAAAAAATATGTTTTTATCGGCTGATTATTTGAGAGACAAACTGTGATCAGTGCAACTTCATTACTTACAGTTAAAATCAATGTGCCATAAAATTTTATAACCATTAAAACAAACATGAAAAAAGAAAAAAAAAACAACAACAATTTTCTTAGTTCATGAGGGCAATCCCCACCCTGCTAATAAGGCAGTATGCAGAAGAGCTGTATTTTATTGCAAATGCACTTAGTGTAGGAGTAATGAATCTTATCCACCGAGAACCCGTGTAGGTGCAGGTTCTTGCACTCGCCAATCATGAGCACCCAGTTCTGCTCAACTAGGTCTTGCTCCGACACCCAGATTAGTTAATTCATTGAATCCTATGTTGTGGCCCTGGGCTAAAATAAACACTGGTCCATTGAGGATAAAATGAGGCAGCACTAGCACAGTGCAATTTCAATTTCAATATTTTTTTCACCCAGAGACTAATCTCAGTGTGGAATAGCTTGCCTGACCATATTGTTGAGGCAGAAACCTTGGGAATTTTCAATAGCAGGCTTGACACTACTGGATACCACTGAGTTATTGAGCATCTGAAGTGATAGATTCACTATAGTGATAAGAAACTGGCAAGGCTAGTTGGGCAGAACGGCCTGTTCTCACCACTCATGTTACATTTAAAAAAAAAACAACCTTTTTTTTTTTTTGTTTGTGTGGCCTGGTGCATATTTTTTATCTCAATATCTTTCCCCAAATTAATTTTTCATTCCTCTGCAACTCCAGAATCCGCAGACTAAGCTAATGAAGGTGTACACATAGCATCGAAAACAATCTTAGTTATTTAACCCATGTTTATGCGTATATTCCATGATAGTTGAATCAAGAATTAAAATTTTTGTACAGGAAAAAATAAAAGAAATAAATAACACCCTGAAAAGAAATCCATTGAATCTACAGCAGTATTAATGCACTATCACAGCCTATAAGTGATCACAGCCTCACCGAACGTCTGTTCCTTCATTATCCCGCACACGCTAATTATGATACATGTAATATTAATGTGTGCCCATCCAGCGAGGCCTGTTTTTACTGGTGTAATATAAGAGAGCGGGACAGTGTGGAGGTCAAAACTCGTTCGAGAGTGTCTTTCCATCTGTGACTCGTGATGCAGTCGCTCTGAGACTGATCCATGCTGAGACAGACAGAGAACAGGAGAATAACATAGGCTGATAAGCTTATCAGAGATGAGAGGAGGGATGGATATATGCAGAAAAGAAGACAGAAAAAGAGATGGAGTCTTAGTGCATATCAAAAGAGAAGAGCGGAGAGCATCGCTGAGATGAAGGTTAAAATATTGACCATTTTCACCAAACTTTGAATGAAAACCTTCGTATAGCTTGGAAACCCGGAAGTATCTGTGTTTACCATTGATAAATAACTGTCAAAATACACTCTGTTACGGTTTCTTGAATTTGCTTGAATTCTTTTCTTAATGTAGCCTATCTCTTTTAATGTTATGACGTTTGGAGTGCTAAAGAGAACACAAGATTTGTTGAATGAATGGATGTGGTGATAGTTCATGTGATATTTTCTCATTTATGAACGCGGCTTACGCACAGAAAGGGCTTCAACACGTGCATGCGCATCGTCCCCAGCAATATTCCTCATTTATAAGACAAAAATTTGTGGGAAGCAACATATATCTACTGAAATTCGACCCATGCAAACAAAAATTTTAGAAAAAGCGGGAATTACTGCCACCCGTGGCGAAAAAGGGAAATGCGACTGAATCACCAAAATAACCTTCAGCTGCAGTTGCCTGAAGCTTTTAGGACATTATCAATTTGACAGAGCATTATGATAATAAAGAAACAAGAACGTTTGAAGAAAAGTCTTTAAAAACTTATGTAAGCTTGTCATTTATAACAGTGGGCCAGGCTATGCAGTCTATATATCAGTTAATAAGTTAATTTACATAATCAGGCCAAATAAATTAATTAATGTGATTAACTCTTCCCGACAATTTAATAGAATTATCTGCCTCTGCTGAAATGCCTCTGTGATTGGCTGGTACAGCATTGGCCTTATATAAAGACGGGTTGACAACACAATTAAGATGGAAATCAAATTTTATGCGCGCGCACACGCACACAGACAGACAGACAGACAGACAAATATGATGGATTGGATCTCAAAATATCTTACATAAACTGTTAGAGGATTGTGCAGCCAGGTGAGTAGTAGGCTGCATTTACACTAGCACAATTGCAGCTGCTTTTTTACAGAAGAGTTTTTCTGCAAGCGTTCTACCGGCAAATTCCGGGGGGCATCTCTGAACCTGCCTTCAGAAACACTTTAAAGGGGAACTGAGACAAAACTGGAAGTGTATTTGGTATTGGTGATCTACTACCAGTGTTATTTGGGTCCAGTACTAAAAAAATGCCAAAGTGCTTCCAAAGGGAGAAAGCAGTGAGTTCGCTGTTTTGTTAGTAGAGGGTTGGTATTGACAAGTTCCGTGAATAGTGATGTCATTAGTACGGTAGGGTCTATTCAACTATTACAGCAGTGAGTTATGAACGGACCTAGCTTTGCCCATCTTGTGACTCGAGCATAGCGTTTGGTGAATATGCACACACATGCACATGCACATGCACATGCACAAGCGTGCACGTGTGTCGGCTATGTACATGTGTCGATATCTTTCATCCCTCTCTTTAGTCTGAGATCGTAACCCTGCACTTTGCCTTCACAGCTGCAGGCAACTTTTGGCAGGAGACGATAAATTGAATGAAATTCGAACGATTGCCGCACTGAGGCAGTCTGAAGGAGACGCTTTCAGTCATTAGTGTCCTGACGCTCCTCTTGTTGGCCAACTCTGTCCTACAGCACCTTTTCAATATTGTAAAACACGGCAGAAACCGCAAGCCAGGAAACAACAGGTCCCCCCCACCCCCTACCCCCCTACCCCCCACCTCCTCACCTCTACCCCAACCCACCCCCTCCCCTGTGTCCTGATGATCAAGAACAAACCCGTACTAAAATGTCAGATAAGACACCAGCCAATTTTTGTTTTTTGTTCAGCATTTCCAACCTGGATATCAAAGCAGACCTTTGAACCTTATTTCAGGAGGACAAGAAAGCCTTGACGTGTTTGGGAAACACCTAAGGGCGGAGCGTGATTTTCACACCGAGCGAGCCGAGTATTGCCCGGCATGCTCTTTCCCGCTCATTTAATTCTGAAACCCATTTTTCCTTGCTCATCTTCACTCTTCAATTTAATCTTAAAGCATCAAGAAAATAGTTCTTTCGTTAATGTGATTGAACCAAAATTTGACTGAAATAATATTCAAAAAATTGTGCCTGTTTATGCATCAAACTGGACTTTTTTTCTTGACCTTGTATTGTAAATTACTTGGATATTATGGGGATTTGTTTGTCAGGTGTGACAGCCGTATATCTTTTTGTTTTTCAGTGTCTGTGCTAATTGACCTAACATTATCTGTGGTGTTGTCCTCACCAGGTCGCTCTTGAGAAAGAAATTCTAATCTGAATGCCACTTAAACCTGTTTAAATAAAAGAAAGAAAGAAAGAAAATTTGACCATACAGAAGAAGGTGGTACGACAGGCATCTTGCTGCTTTTTCCTCAGTCAGTTTGACGGATGAAGGGTAACCATCATCGTTTCTCTCTGTTCATCACACCCTCCAGAATATGAGTCCGTTCTCCCTCCTGTTTTCACCAGCGATGTGTCGGCAGGCGAATCAGGAGCCCTGTTGTTTATTTCAAAAGCCATCCTTCAGTAGGCTGCTGAGCACAGCCAGACGTACCCTTTACCTGCTCAGCTAAAGGCAGCACTCTGACAGCCTGGAACATCCATAATTGGCCATTATTTTTATTTTTTTTTACGCCTTTCAACAGATTGTTTTGTATACTTCACAACTCTACTACCTCCACCTAAACTCCAGCTCCAATATAATTCCTGCTGCCCACTGTCCATTTTCAAATGAAATGATTATAATAATAACAGAAAAAAGCCAATTTTTTTTTCTTGTTCCTATCAGGCCATTGTAACAGTAGAAGGTTTACATTGTAACATTGAGGAAGTTAATTTCTATATTCCCACTCCAAGGGATGGGCGTGTATTGCGATCAGCCCTCTGTCCAGCGGTCCGTCCGTTGGTCCCATCCAAAATTTATTGTTTTCACTTCACAGATTTCAATTTTTTTTGGATTCTTATAATCTTTGTTTTGTGGGTCAGTGCAGACATGAAGAGGATCTCTAATGATTTTGGCAATTATGGAGAAAATTTTTAGTTAAATTACATGTCAGTGACAAGGCTGCCGTGTGGGTGTACTATTGCACTTTGCATGGCTTTCTTGTGGAAATAATTGCATGGTTTCGTGCGACGGTAGGCCGTGACACTGAGGTCAATCGTGGGGAGTGAGGAATGTTAGGGTGTCTGTAGTGGAACCAGGGATGGGAAAATGTGATCTCACAAAGTAATGTTCGTTTAACACAGGATTATGGCATTAATAACCAAAAAAGTCTGGTAGGCAGGGAGTGATCTTTATAATTAACTCCATAAAGCATAAGGACCCATGTACAGGTCCATCAAATGCTGCATGACACTGAGGTAACATCTCACTTTGATTGAGAGAATTATTCAAACCCCAGATGTCATGTTTTTTGGGCACAGCGTCACATAAAATGAAAAATACCAACGAGGATGTTTTGTAGATCATTTTAGACACATTTCCCTGTCATTCAAAAGGACATGTTTGGGATCCTTGGAAACCTTGGGATCTTCATTGCAATTTAACCCCTTTGTGCAGAATACGGAATTATACCAACTTCTACTGTTGTGCATGAGCTTATTTAAACTTCATAACTCAGTATTTGTGTCCCAGAGACTTTGGAAAATTATTCCAGTGGAGCAAAACATTTGAAAATTTAGTCACAGAATTGGTGAGGAATAAAATTTTGGAATTTACGGACGCCAGCCTTTATATCTGAGCTTAGGGGTTAAAATAGGTCTGAAGTTCCACAGATTTGAACACAGCAGCTGTATTTTACGAATCCATAAATGAGTCTGTAGATTTTATGGGGTTAACTCAGTCGCACCAACAGGAGGACTTAACTTTGTCAAGTTGAGTGCACAAATCATTTTTTACAGTGAAGAACATCTGTCAGTTCTTTGAAGTAGCTGAGGTGGTATTGCAGCTCCCGAGCTACAGGAGAATGCTAAAAGCCAGGTTTATGAATTCAGCACGTCATCCTAAACCCTACTGAGTTATTGGCTTTTTGAAACAAGGTGCAAATTGTGTTGTGCTGCCAGCACTGTTTATAGCGTTGAGTGCAAACAGTAAAAATAAGGGTGTGCAGGTCAGGTGTGTGTTTTGTGCTGAGAGCAGCAGTGGAACAGGCTGGCTTTGCCCTGGAAGTGAATGCTGTGGTGATGGTTTTTATCTCCGGTGTCTTGTGTGGGCAGTTGTGCCTGACATCCTTATACCAGCTGATTTCTGACTGCATATTAGACCATAAAGGTAAAAAAATCAGTAATGGAGGTAGAAACTTTAGTAATTGTTGAAGTGAAGAAATTAAAGGCCATTTATAAATGGTGCGTTGCACAGAAATTATGCGCACGCCAATTTCTTTGCAATTTCTTGATTTAGAAAAACAAAACTGACATTCAAAAACATGGGAAAAGTAATAGTACGATGCCCGTATTAGAAATGATAAGCTAGGCCTGTATAATTAAATAAAAATGGCTTGCTGTTCAGCTCAACAATGGTTTAATAAATTTGGAAATTTTTTACAATGCGCCATTCTTTTTTTTTCCCCAGTGGATGCAGTAATTAGGTTTGAAATTCACAGGTTTGAAAGTTTTTTTTTTAAAGACCCAGTTTGTGAAAGATTATCCACAGAGTGATTTCCGATTTTTTTTGGTTTATTTTTACACCGTTTTAATTTTGACTCGCTGTCTCACACACTGTAATTATTATGTCTCCACCTACATGGTGGTTGGGAGATGTACTGTATTCCGGCTGTCCATCCGTGTGTGTGTGCGTCCGTCACAAATATCTCGACGGCGCTACGTCTAATAAGCGGAGCACATAAAATACCCGCTGCGGTTTAGTTGGGAAACGGTTGCTGCAGCTGCATGGCCAAATTTAGAGGAAATGTGTCCTCTCAGCGACCACACCAGTGATGGAGCACGCTCTTCACAAACTGCTCATCACGCTAATAATGTACAGCTGCTCAGGCTTTGTTTGGTCTGCAAACCGGCTGCTGCTAATCATGCTGCTCCTGGTTTGCTGTGCGTATCCGGTGCTGCTTTAGAGGCTGTTTCTCATCGCTGCTCACCCACCACCACCCAGCGTCCACCCGTTGCTCAGATCTGCTTCTGGTGCTCAGGGGAGTTTGGTGTTGTTTGTTCATGAGGTAGATGTAACGTCTCTCTGTATTCAGGACAGTGCATGAGTATCTGCAATGAGTACCCAGAGGAGATCTCAGCCCCAAACCAAAAAATAATTTTCCATTTTATACTCAATGAATGGCTTTTTAGTTTCGGTAAGAGAGTTTTCCTTATTGAGCTGAAATAGTGGAGGGATTTTTACCCTATCAGACGTGAAATATCAGACACCATAACTCCCCACGGTGGGTTAGGCTTTGGTGATCATTGGGTCAAAGGTCAGTGTCTCATTAGGTGAGCTGTAAGTGAGGTCCGAAGATCAACTGTTATGACGTATGAAGCTATGGCAGGTTGAGGCACTGCAATCTGCTTTGTGATGATTAGTACCTTGTTTAAAATAGTGGAAAGAGTTAGGCCAGATTTGGCCAGATTTTACTCGCACGCAAACATACAAGCTAATTCAACATCGTGTGCCTGGTGTATTTTAAAATTTCAAAATGTAGAAAAAAAGGCAATCAGCATTGGATGATATTGATTAAAACAATACAACATCAGAGAGATCTCAAATGGCCTCAAAAAGAAAAATATTTGTCAGTGGGGTGATACGAGTAGCACTACCTACAGTTATACCCCCTGAAGCATTTGAGATATGTCTCTTCTCAACTTACTGAAGGACAGCAAGAAACCAGATTATTTGTCCCTGGACCTACCAGACAGTATTGGTTTGAACACAATAAGTTGGGGTTAAACTGGAATAAAAGCAACACGCAAAAAAAGTGATTTACTGTAAAGGCAAAATGGATGAGGCTACACCACATGGCAACCTCACTTAGATTGGACAGTCACTGTGTGTTAACCGATACAAGACCGTGATGAGAGGAGATTGTCTGTTAATTACCACTCGAGTACAAGTCAGATATGATCATGCTCACGCTGATGCAAGAATACTATTCAGTACATAATTGGGCGACAGGGTATTCCGGTAGGGCGTCGGGGGGGGTGTGGTAGGTTACTGGACTGATGGGATTTGCCTGGTTAAATAAAGGTATAATTTATAAAAATAAATGAATAAAATGACATTGGTCTCTGTTGTTGTTTAAGTAGCTGCAGAATCCTGGTCAATGACTGCATTCTGGTGAGAGGGCATCTTTTTCAAAACTGTACAAAGGCTGGTATCTTGTTGTTTCTAGGGTAAGTTCACTCTTCCATTCCCTTACTTTTCATTGGCTTCGTGTCTGCTGTTCACAAACTGCCTAACGAGGTGTTAACGAGTACTCAACACTTAGCTGGAGTGCTGTGGCCTCTTCCCGAGGCTTGTGGATGAGCCTAACTGCGGTGTGTGAGCGTGGAGGCAAAGGGAGAGTGAGTCTCTGTTTCTCAGGAGTTCAGTGGCTGCTCCTCTCCTCAGGAGAGCGCCCCCCTCCTGGGTTTCCCGCAGTGTGTAAGTCCAGGGTACGCGGCGGGGCGCCTGAATCCGGGGAGGGGGTCGGCTGCGCTCTTGTACGCCAGGGCAGGAGGCTCCTTTAGAAATTTACCCCGAGGAGGCTCTCTGATGCCACGTACTGCGAATCTGCAGCGCTGATCACACAGGTGACTGAGACCGCAACTGCATGATTGCGCCGCATTTTTAAGTGTGTGAGCCTTGCCTGTGCTCGTGCAAACACACTCACTCCCACACACACACACACAACCACACACTGTCGCTCGCTCTCCATCACTTTCTCTCTCACACTAGCTCATAAAGCACCAATTACACTCATACACTTTGTGCAAATGCTTGTAATAATTTAAGGCAATACTTGAAATAAACAAAAGTGTTGAGGAAAACATGCTCACTGAAATGCACATGTTTACATCTGCGTACAAACTCACAGGCACACGCACGTACGCACATACACACACAGACATACACATGTGGGTTCAGCAACCACTTTATCTCGAATACATTAAACTTTGTTTTTTATTATTTTCTTTCTGCAAATGAGCATTCATTTAATATTCCTCTTTTCAGAATTGATGCTTCTGTAGTGGTCACTTCTTACATAAGTGGACTCAGTTTATCTCTTCCACAGAATGCAATCTTCAGTCTCCAGAGACTTGGCTCCGACTGTCCACTCCGGCTTGATCTATCCGGGACCCACAAACACTTGCAGCAGTGCCACGATGAAAACCAGTCACGCAGGGCAAACGTACACATAAATCCAGAAAGCTGTAGCCTAGCAACCATAGGTACCCATTCCACTGCTGTCAACGTTGTTGTTGTTGTTTGTGTATTATAGGTAACTGCACTAAAAATGCAGAAAGCATACTAAACAGATGGGCTGTGTGGAATTAGTCATCTTAGAGGGCATTATGTCAGCCTACAAGGGATTTAGCGTTAAAATTCGGGATTACGGCCTTTGCTTTCAGTCGGAAAAGGGAAAGAACATTCCGTCTCACTGGATTCCCACCGTCCTGCCTGTTATCGTGTTTGAGTTGAACGGTGGCACAGCACACTGGCTCTCTCTGGTATTTTAAGTCGTCAATTTATCGATACTAATGAGGGAGTCTTTCAGGATTTGTATTGATTTACACTGCACCACCGTGGTTCAGAGCTTTCAGACGCAAATATCTTCTCAAGAGTAGGCACAGACTCTCTCTCTCTCTCTCTCTCTCTCTTTCACACACACTCACACAAACACACACACTGCAGGTACAAACAAAAATGGTCGTGCATTTGGTTCAGATCCATGTTGGAAATTGAGCACTCATAGGCCTGCTTTATCAGTGATGTTTTATGCACCAACATCAATATCAGCTCCCTGATCAGAACTTCACCGTCTGGCTTCCTGTGTACGTGTGTGTGCGTGCGTGTGTGTGTGTGTGTGTGCGTAATGAGTAAAGAAAAACAGCTTATGAAATGAAACAGCACAACAAATAAAATGGGTAACTGTGGCTTGATTTCTTTGTTGGTATGAATTGAAATTCTTAAAAATGTCTAAAAAGGTAATACAACTGCATTAAATTAATGATCTTCTTTTATTCCCCCTGTAGTATGTAATACAAGGGATATAACAGTCAACATTTCCGTCCTTCAGTAATGATTTTTGTAATCACACCATAACTCCACTGAATACATTTTCACAAAACTTTCTTCAAGCTGCAAGTTGTGCAATTTCATTATTTGGGAATTTTAATATTAATTGAGCACAACATGGCACTATAACTACACACATTACATTTTGGCCTCTAACTTTTGAACTCCAGGTCAATTTCTTTTTTTATCCTCCTGGTATGTGACAGGAAGGGATATAGCTGATGTTATGTTCGTCCATCTGAAAGTCCTTTATCCGTCTGTCCCTTGTTTCCAGGCCATAACTCTAGAACCATCATTTTATTTATTTATTTATTTATTCATAAAACTTTCTATGAGCAACAGAAAAGTATTGGAGCGGTAGCTTTTGCTCTTCAGAAATTTTGGATATGTTTATTCCTTGTCTCTTTCCATGAATACAAATTAGACATAGTCTTAATCAGAGGGTGGGCTTTGTTTCCATGGCAGATCTCATACTCTACTCCATATGATTTCACAAAACTTTCAAAATGCCACAACCAAGTAACAGAGTGAAGCAAATTGCTTTTTAGGAATTTTTGATATTTTAAGTTTTTTTTTTGGTTCAATTTTTATTACTCTCTGGTATGTAATACAGGGAGACATTGGTATCAGAATGTCCATCCATCTATAAGTCCATTTGTCAGTCTGAAATCATTTTTATTACCAAATCATGATTCAAACCATTCTGTCACGCCTTGCTATAACTAACAAACAAGTACTGGAATAGTCCCTTTCTCTATTTTTGAATTTTTATATTGTTTGACCACAAGCTTGCATAAAACAACAAACTTCATGCTTTGGAGTTAGAACCATAGGTCTCTCTGCGGGGCCACAATAATCCATCCATTTAAGTCATGCCCATTAGTGTATTTGTACATTTTCCGAAGATGTTTGAACATCTTCAGACCAAGATATTTTAATGCAACATACACAAAATTGCCATGTTAAAGGACACAGCCACATTAAGGCACTGAATTTTGTGGGTGTGACCGCTGTTGCTAGCATGAGCTCTAACTCCTTAATGCAGAACCCAATCAACATCAAACTAGAGATCCCTCGTCTACAGGCTGTTACTCTCAAGCCTACCAAATTTGGTATAAATCTGTCAGTAAAAGGCGCGATAGCAAACAAAAAGTCAAAGCTCCATAACCAACTGCTCAATCAACTTAAAATGCTTTATGTTGATCAAGGGTTTGATGGATGTGTACAGGGTTATTTTGCAAACAATATGGCCACCATTCCACCATCCGTTTCATTCACCGAGCTATCGTATATCATGAAACTTTGCAAGATTATTTAGGATGTTTGAAAGACCAATCAACCATTTTCTGGACTGCTACCTTTAGCGACTTCTCACATTTTGCCAGGGCCAGAGGGATTTGCCGTATCCTGATGGCTCTTGTTTACTAAAGTGCCAATATACTTCACAGTGTTGGCCTCTTCATTTTCCTCTCAAAGTTCATCAGATGTATGCATTGAGCTTAAAATGTATTAAATTTAAGTAAATTAAATTAGCATCTCCCCCCAGAAACCCTACCATATGGTCCACCTACTGTAGTTTCAAAAATCCTGAAGGAAACATGGTTATGTTTTCACATGTTGCATAACCATGTTTCTTTTGATCTAAGTAATTTTCCTGAACTATCACACTGACGCATTTGCATATCTCTCTATGCGCACAGCTTTGGAGAGAGTAGTTTGTCGATTAGTTTTGCATTTATTTTTATTCTGTCCTGTTGTTACATACGAGGTAGTAGTCTTAAACTAAATTCAGGTTAGTTGGCTTACAGTAACTATGAAACTATGTAGACCAGAGCAATTTGCTCCCTGTACCATGATATGCAACATTTTCCATGTAATCATTTGTTAGTGTGAGTCAGATCAATTTTAGTGCAGTGAAAATACCCCATGCTAATTAAACGAGCCAGGTACCGTACATTATGCAGATGCAGGCTGCAAGTATATCCCGGGGTATCACACTAACTGCAAGTTTACCTAATCTGGTTGGAGTCAGTAAATTAGATGTGCAGTGCATATTTAAAGATGCAACTTAACCAGAGGCTAGCAAGATACAATAAATGCTAGTGATTTCTGGTAAGGACTTAGCTCCATTGTTACAGTTAGTTTGTATTTATTACGTACATATTTACAGTATGTCTGCATTTTACTAACTCAGGTTTTAAGAGCAGAGTGGTAGACATTTATCTCTTGTTGCAGATCTACAGATATGCTACTTTATCCAATTAACAAATGACACAGACATGTTTAAAAAAAGAAACCTATAAATATGCACAATTTGCACATCTGGCAATGAGATTAGTTAAATGTCAGTCATGGGCTTTTAAAGACTTTTTTCCTCATATTTGGAGGGACTTTTGTACTTTTTGAGTAATGTTTAATAATTTTGAGTAAAGTTACAGTTCTCTGTGTGGCACAGATCATTCGTGCCGACACTGATGCACTTTCCATTGTTTCTCTCGATTTCCTCTCGGTTTAACAAATCAAAATCAAAGCAGGATGGTTTGGAAGACAGGGCATGATTGATAAGCTTGCTTGTTGTGTGATGTAAATGATTGAAAGATTACAGTGTGTCAGGCGATGATGACAGTGTTAAAAGAGAAATTAATGCCGTTTTGTTCCCCTATTAGCGGCATCAATCAAGAGCAAGAGGCGGGCAAGAGTCACCTGACTAGCACTCAGATCTGTGCCTGTGTCAGTGCTGTGCTGGTTAGCCTGTGCTCACATGTGCTCTGAGACACAGCAGAATGCTGAGCAGTCACCTCCTACTACTGAAATCCTGGCAGTTTACATTTCAGTTAGGGCTGTCAGGTACACGAGGGATAAGAAAAGAGAAGCTTGACTTGTTCCATGTGGCAGTGAAGGGTCTTTAAACATTCCACAATTGTTCTTCTTCTATCAAATCAAATTACTTTGTTTTTTGCGTCAAAAGAAAGCAGAGGATCTCTCCTGTGATCTGGAAAAACCTAGTGAATTAATCAGAGGCAAGGATTCTCGCAGCTGAACAAAACCTTTGGATTCCAGACTTTTCCTAACTGAAAAAAAATAATAAAAACTTGACTTTGACAGTTCAAATAACACTAATAGCTCATGTTTTAAGATTTTCACCATTCTTAATTACGGCAAATGAGGGTCAAACACCCAAAGTCACACATGTACTAAGTTTTTCCAGATCACAGGAGATCTGTTCTTGCCAAGAACACCCAAATATGGAAATGTTTGGCCATCGTTGGATTAGTTTGGCTCCTCTAAGTGCAAAACTTTGTTTTGTTTGTCGTTTGCACACTTCAAAATATTTTTGAAGTGACAATTTTGATGACATTTTGTGTAATATTGCGAATGGATATCTATCAAAAAACTGTTCCCATCAATATTAATGAAAGCTAATGTCCATAATAGGCCATTTTTTTTTCATAACCCTACTCAAAAATAAAGCCAAGGCCAAAAAAAAAAAAGGCCGAGCTTCAAAAGGTGTCACCAAACAGAGATTCCCAGTAAGCTGACTCCAGTTCCAAAACTCTGTTGACTCATGACGACGCTAGTTGGAATAAACAGTTTTTCACGTGACCATATCAACAGTCAATGACGTACAGTATAAACTTGCTGTATATTATTATGTTATGTTTTAAAAATTTTATAGCTTTGTACGTTATAAGGAGGTTATTACAGTACAAGTTTTTTTTTGTATATTTTTTATATCATACACAGTTCTATTCGTAAGTTACATCGTAAGTTTCTACTCCGCTCAAGAGGCGTAGGCTGTGCGCTCATTTGTAGTTTAGATGAAAAAATGCTAAATATGGAGGAGATAAAGGCTGAGAGAGGAGTCAGAAAGCTCCACTTTTGCTCTCATTGGCTGATGCTCATTGGGACTTGTCATAGCTTAGTCTGAGGTTGTTATGAAAGAGCACCTACGGTTTGTACCAACCGTTTTCAAACACGTACGCTAACATATGCAAACTTCTATGGCTTAAGGGTGAAATCAGACCCAGGTGCAAGCAGTAAATGACAAATAAGTTGAATATTTTTAGACAGGATCGAGGTTTGGCATCCAGAGGTCCAAACCAGGAGGGCAGATTCCAACGCAAAATTGTTATCCAAACTTGGAATCAAAAATACAGGTAAAAAGGTCTTAGTGAGCGAGGCTGAGGTCACAGAAAAGGCAAATTTAAAAACTCGAAAAAGCTGGGACAAACAGGTCAAAATGGGGACAGGCATGTGGACAAAAAAAGGGCTCATACGACAGCGACAAACTTGCACCGACACACAAAAGGATGGGTAATTAAATGAGCAACAATGGGAAACGGGTGCAGCAGATGTTTGAGGGACGAATACAGGGAGCTGGGAAGTAATGAGACAGTAATAGAAAAATTAAGATCAATCAAGTGAAACCGAAACTGACACAACAGCCAAAAATGACTGGAAAACTAATTAGCAGGGATGGCGGGAAGGTAAACCGAAGCACCTGGGCATGGGAAACAAAAACAAACATCGAGATAAACACCAAAACAAAACAAAACAGGACAAAAAAATGCAACACAGATTCCTGAGACGGCTTCCAGACTTGCCCAGGATGCGCCAGCAAACTGTACAGACTGAGCCCTGGTTGCGGGGCAGAACCAGCGATTTGTCACTGATAAGGGATTTTTTTTTGTTCCCGATCTCAGAATTAACCTGGAACGAGATAATCATCACTAAAATTGAGTACTCTAAACCAGGCTTCAGCAAACAATGTGGACTGAGGAAATATTAACCCTTAGAGCGCTGAAATATATTTTTTTCAAATATAAATTAAATTATCTTGCGCTGTTGAAAACCTATCATGTGACGACTTGTTTAAAAGAGCTCCCCGGGAGTTTTCAACAGCTTAGATTTTGATATCTAACATCACTGAGCAACAATAGCTGCATTTGGCGCTCAAAGGGTTAAGTCTTCAGAGTCAAAGGGGAAACTGCGTATTTCAATGTCAATGTACATTTTCAGTCATCATTTTTTTCTATGAATGTACTGGCATGCATTCCCACTGATTAAAAAATAAATAAAAATCACTGAATGTCTATTTTCATCTGCAACAGTCTGTGAGCAGAACAGTTGTTGAGTACCTGCTGAAAGAAGCTTCAGAGTGTGACACGATGAAGAAATTTCTGTTTTTCCGTGATCTGGCCAGTGGTTTGTGATGGCACAGTCGTTAGGAATATCAGCACAGCTTTACTCAGTATGCTGGGAAGCATGTTCATTGGCAGAATACATATCAGCGAGAGCCATCATTAAATTAGCTATCAAGCTGCGTGAGCACCCTGAGGGGCCAAACGGAAGGTCTGAATCAATGCTATTTAGTCTCATTCTGAAAGGCATTCTTTATTAAGTAATGCAATTCAATTATGACAAGGAAAACAACTTTATCCTTCAAAAAAAAAACCCTCTTACTTTGTTTTGCCTACTGGGGCTTACTACTTAATTGCTGTCTGCGGCCTCATCGTCTTGTTATTCTTCCATTCGAAAACAACAGCAACGTGAACAACTATTTGGCTTGTTAACAGTACAGCTCATGCGGTGGGAATAGCATATAGACGAGGAAAGTTGGGAATCAAACAATTAAATAAGTAACTGCCATTCTTGTCAAGTCATTTGCAAGCTTAATGAAAGAAAATTAAATGAATTATAATAACGATGCAAATAATAAATCATGCTTTTCCGCTCAGTAGTCAGGAAGTTTTCTCTGCTTAATGAGTGTCACTGTATGGTGGGGAGAGGTGCTAGCTGTCGTGCTGGTTATCAGTTTTTGAATGAGGGGAAATGAAAAGGCATGTAAAGATTCCTCCATCTTTTGCGCTTTTTACTGGCTTTTTGGCCGACCGCCCTGACAATTTCGAGGTGTGGTTATACCGGCCATCTTCTACCTAGCTGTGCTGTGTTTAATTGGTGTACGTTTGGACCAGTTTTCACATAGTCAATTGACTCCTCCCTGGGACTCCAGTATCACTGTGGCACCGCCATCACTAACTGGGAGCTAACGTCCGTTAGCATGCAGTGAGGTTTAACATTCTGAGCTCCAGTTCAACACGCAAGGGCTAACTGTATATTAAACCATAGTTGATGAAATATGCAGCGTTGAAGAAAAAGAGAGAAAAACACAGGAGTGCAGACTGTACTTTTCATAATGAATCTCTTTATTGCTCCAAAGTTTTTTCGGATTGGAGTTGTCATTTCTGAATTTATTCTTGGTCGGGAGTGATGTGTGCGCATAATTATCATGGGCCTGGGTGAATTAGTTGGAATCTGTAATGAAGCTCATTTGCACAGTCTCCTCCTCATTTCTGCCTGCATATCTGATGAATACACATGCATATGGAGCTCTGCATATGCATTAATACCAGAGGCTCAGAACGGCTGACTCCTTCGCCGAGAGTTTGACCTGTTGCGTGCTCTTTGATTATTTATTTTATGCGCCAGTTGGTTTTTGCCGCCAGAGAGAATGTGTCACGCCCTGGCAAATCTTCCCCTGTGAAACTGGTGCTTGTGCAAATTTTGTGCTGACTGAAATATTTAAATATCTGTCTAGCTTTCACACAATAGTAAATACAGGAGTTTTCTTTATGTGCATCGCATTTACATAAATGTGGACAGATTGTTACCTGCCCCAGCCACAGCTCTGTGGGAGGGGCTCTTAAACCGAGTCCATATATGCAGATATACATTTTGAAAAACAAGGCTTTTCCTCCTTTGTTATCCAAAAAACTCTCCGTCCTCATGAAGACACCAAAGCGCAATTAACCGTTAGAGTGTTACGTGCAGCTAATCCTGCTCAAAGATATCAGAATCAAAGCTGTTGAAAACCTATCATGTGGTGACTTGCTTAGAAGAGGCTCATAAAGCATCGATACATGACGCAAAAGGAGACTTTGAGCGTCCTTATTTGACGCCAGTTTAATACGAATCCTATCCCCTAATCCGGAACTCTTAACCCGAAGCCTAACCATAAGTGTCAAATAAGGAATCCAAAAGCCTCCTTTTACGCCGCGCATTGACGCTTAGTCAGGTTGCGTCACTATATGACGAGTCGGAATTATAATGTGCTGCGCCGGGAGACACATTCACACATTATATGCTTACAGAAGGATTAGATCCCCAATGCAACTCCAGGAAACAAGAGTGATTATTTAACAAGGAGTGTATAAAAGGGCACAAAGATTTCATACCAAAAGAGCACAGATGATTGAATGACAACTCACTGCTTATAACTGTAATTCGTGTACCTCGGTTTGTGATGGAAATGAATGAGAATGACATGCTTTATGTTCTCCCACATATATTCTCCCTCCTCTATAATGTGAATTACATAGCTGTAGCTCAGTGTGGGAAGCACACAGGCTGGCAAAGTTGTTAAATTAGTTAAACTGGTAAAATTTGTGCCTTCTTAACAGATTCTTGGGCGTGAATATTCCTTTTGTGTCCTAGTTGGTGCACCAAGAAAACAAAGGAAGGAAACACACCCAGGTTTGTAGAAAAAATGGCAGTATACTAAAGAGATGTAAGCAACTTCAGCTATGGCATGATTGTTGGTGGCTGGTTCTTTCACCTGAGAAACAGCTGTCCTCCTGAGATATTGTTGCTGTTCTGGGATTTATTTTCAAACTCGAGAGTTTATGGAGAATTGTGTGATTAAAAACCCACAGGTCAGCATTTCTGCAGCTGAAAAACCCTTTTAAAAGTGAGTGGTCAGGGACGAACATGTAGATTTGGAGCTACTAATCACAGCAGCTCAAGTAACTACCATTTACCGCTGTTGGTGCAAAAGATGCATCTCGGAGCACAAGCCTACGAATTCCAAAGCAGCTGAAATGAGCCCATGCAACCATGCAATCAACAAAACTGGACCACTGAACTGTGGAAAAATGTGGTCTGTGCAGTCAAACCTCAATTTCTGACGCAACATGCAGATACAGGAGCAGGGTCAGAATTTTGTGTTTGCGGTGATCCCCCAGAAAAGCAGGCATGGACAAAACAACAAGTTAGGCAAGAATCCAGCTCCCAGGGCGGTCAATTTGTTCCTCATAATAAACCAAAAGACAGTAGACTTTGTAAGCCTTAATATCCGTTTGGGGATTAGCCACTGTCACGTGATAGAGTTGTGACAGAGCGTGTCTCTCTGGAAGGAGCAAAAAATATGGTATATCCTTGTCTCTTTGCCGATGATCGAGGAGTGGCGGAACCTGTCCCAGGTGCAGCGGCAGCCAGGGGGTGATTAACGGAATCCCGGCAGACATGCATTGTGCGCGGTGTTGAAGGAGCAAGCCAATGAGGGGAGGGGAATCGATGGCTTCGGGCTGTGTGACGCGATGGTGGGCGTTTCTGTTGATCAAATCGCCACAACAGCAATAATAAAAAGAAATATAATGAGAAATAATAAACAATTAAACAGAAGCAATAATCCATGGATCAACATTTACCTCTATCTACAGTTTTTAAGGAGTTTTAAGGAGATGGATGTGTTTTTTATGCACATTTGACAGCTCGATATTGCCTGGACTTGCTAGTTTTAAGGCGAAGGCGTACTTGAGCTTTGTCTTTAACCATGAGCATCGTTTGCGTCTGACCTGGATGAAACAGTCACCTCATGATCAAATACGCAAAAAACAGTGTGTTTATATGAAAGAAATTTGTGGTTGTGCATGATAATTTGAGATTCTCAGAGGAAGCACTGAAATGCCTGAAGTCAGTCAGCTATTTTTGGGAGGGTGTGAATCTTCAAAGGGTGTTAACTGACAAATTAGAAATTTGCAAGAAATTTTGATGCTTGGCATACTAATCTTGCCTGTGCTTCAGTAACATGTTAAAACATTTAGTATTTAGCCCTTCAGAGCATCATAAGAAAAACTGATTGCTCTAAATATCTCAGGGAAACGCTGATTTGTCTCAGTGTCTTTCAGCAAACTTATAAAAAGTAAAATACAGCTTTTATTTGCAAAACACAGGTGCATATGTTTATTTATTTTGTGTTATATGCAGTGTTAACCTACTCGTGATGTGACAGCACTGCAACATGCTGAATTATCAGGTGCATGATAGTAGAGGATAACGGGTTGGACAATTTCATGTTTTTCCGAATTAGTTGAATTTAATCAGTTGCAGAGCTTTAAAATTGGAAGCAGTATTTTTGTTCACTAGTGTACTCAGTATCTCACAGCTATTCGAGGCCACCATGAAAATGTCTTGCGTACCTCTACTGAAGCACTGATCCTTTTTTTTTTATGGGGCACAAACTGTTCTGTATTAGCCTTGCATTGCACCACTCCCAGTGATGCCTGGACAAATTACCACTTAGATTTGGTGACACAGTTTGATTTTGGGAGTAAACGCTTTCAAGCTGACTGGGTTGTGGCCAAACCATATCCAGGTTAAATCAGAGCAACACTGGGGGAGATCTATACAGTTTTTTTTTTTTCAAAATGTGTTGATCTCTCACGATAGCTTTGCAGCTCTTTAAATTTCTAGATTCCAGATTTTACCCCCAGGGTCACTGTAAAAATGTGCAGTCCTCTCGAGCACTTAAAATGTCCCCAAAAATACAACAGTGAGAAAATGGGGCAGATTAAAGTTTGTTATCCAATCCAAAGACAAACAAAAGTGGAAGCATTGCTTTTTTGCCACTTCAGATTCGGCTGACTGCCTGACAGATGAACTGAGTCCCCTCTCGTTCCGTCTTATTCTTTTTGTCTATAAAAATGACTGCCATCAATGTATGTCACCTCGCCAAAACCAAATCAATTTTTTTGGAAGCTTAGTGTAACAGAACTGTCAATTTGTGGATAATGTGAAATAGATCCACACGCCTGTCTTTTCCTGGACATCTTTTTTTTTTTTTTTAATGTTATCTAGGACATGCAAGAAACCGAGCTCGAGAAGGAACATCAATATGATCCATACTTGAGGAAAAAATATCTCAGATTAGCTGGGCCTGCTGTCGACTGGAGCTGCTCAGAGCAAGGAAGAAAGATTCGACTTCTAAAAACACGTCCATGAAACAGAGACGTACTCGCACCTGAGACCCAGCAGTGGGTCTGATGTTCTTTTTACTTTGCAGTCACTGTGGAATCTGATCGCTGCGTGTCCCTGGAAAAAGAGACCGGTTCTTGAAAAATGTATGAATTACAAGGACGGTAATGGAGAGCGCGGAACAGCCAGATAAAAGTATTTTGTGTTCGTTGGGAATTGAACACACAAACACATGTATCACTGTCCAACACAGAGCAACAGAACAAGTGTTTTCTGGTATCCGTTTTCTAAACTAATATATCAAACGATATCAAGTGATTATCAGCATCATTATAAGATCGCATTCTACATTTATTACCAAAATTCAATGTTTCTCGACATCATGAGACGACAGCATCCTGTGTTGTTTGCACTGCTGTTTATTAATTTAGGGCCAAGGACGGAGCCGTCTGCAATCCCAGCTGTGTAACGCACCTGAATTATTTACTTCAGATCCTAAACCATACACGTCTATGATTTGATGCATGAATGTTGGATATTTTATTTGCCTTCTGTTTGGTTTCGGTGAAGGCATCTGGCATATAAATCAACTTAATGCTTGATGTAAAGGTTAAATCAACATACTGCAGGTAAGTGTGGACTAAAAACAGTAAGATAAGGAATAACAGTAAGAGAAGGAATGCTTTGCCTTGCTGGAAATTAATTTTGTTTTATTAAATGTGGTCTGTGTGAAGGTTAAGCACTGGGTTGAAACATGGGGCGAGTTTGCATTTCAATCAGCTGGCTGCCAGCACACCTCCAGGCCCACTTCTGAGCCGAGCTGCATTGGGATTTAGAGGGTCAGGGGGCGGGTCGGAGTTGGCTGAGCTGGGTCGGCTAATCAGAGGTCCTAGCGCGATTCACCCTCTCAATTTAGCGAGCCCTGCCATTCATCTCCATTTGTGAAAATATTCCATACGCTCAAGTAGGCTACGACACAAATTGTTTCAAGAGGCATCAGATCATCTTTGTGGTCCTGGTGGATTCTGGAGTGATCCTGTTGTACCGGTGACAATATGACGATTCCTGCAGCACCAATTTTCAGTCAAAATCGATGTTTTTAAAAAATGCAGTTAGTCAAAAAGTCCTTATGGGACTCAAATAAAATTTGCTCTGAACATTAATGGAGCCGAGAGTAGCACCCTTGGTGATTTTTTGGACGTTTTGCCCATTCCAGCCGTACCACCACTAGGCCAAACCAAGAACTTTGCCGTTGGGGAGAATCCTATAGTTTTAGGGACACACGCTCCTGTCATCCAGTGTTTGTCTTTTTTCAAAGTACTCGTTTTTCATACATTAGAATTCCTACATTGAATTTTGATAAATGAGGCATTGAGTTGAACAGAGAAACCTTGAATACTCCTTATAGAGGGGCTCAAGAATGACTGGCATCCCTGACCAGGGAAAGCACAAAAATTATCTTAAAAATAGTTATGACATTACAGAGATAAACTGAAAATTCCAACATGAGAGAGATACTGTGCACCCTGAAGAAAACAAAAGAGCTGGTGGTTGAAAAGGGATACACGGCTGTAACCTTCACAAATCTGGTAACAGCTACACAGCGATCTAAAAAAGATTTAACTAGAAAAGCACTCGGAGAGCGCAGACCTCCGCCAAGCACAACATTTCTCTCCGTATTGCGACTTCCACCATAGATATTGGTCTTACATTTATTTTATCTCCATTTACAGATTCCTTGACCATGAGAACATGGCAATTTGATTCATAATGCTGTATCAATATTAGTTCCACAGTGTCTTGGCTGTTTAAAGATGTTGTTGTTGCATGTTTCTAGCTTGATTTGTTTTTTTTTTCCTTAAGATGCAACATTTCCCCTCATGCTGTGATTTACACATAAATATTCGCCCTACATTTATTTCATCTACTTTTTCAGATTCCCTGACCAAGAAAACATACCATTAGCAACTGAATTCATAATGATATCAATATTAGTTCAGTAGTTATTCACGAAAATCTAATTTTCTGTTATGGTGGTTTTCTTCTGGATCTAGTTCCCTGGCTTTTGAAGATACAGTAAATCCGGTGACACCTTCCTAATTCTGCAATATCTTGGCTTTATAATGGTGTTTGTCGCATGTTTGTTGCTTCATTTGTTCTCTTCCTATAATGAACGTTCCGAAGGTCCCCTACTTTCGTATTCTGGATCATAGTATCATAGTATCTGGAATTATTCCATTTCCAGGATCAGTCTTTGATATATTGTAGAACGTGTTTGAAACTTGTCCTGTATTTTTTTTCCAAGTGCCCTGACCATTTTTGGTGGAGTTATATGCATAAATGTCAAAAATGGCCCTATCTCCCAATGTTAAAGAATCCTTTAAAAAATTCCTGGATCCAGACGGAGATCCGGATCACTTCCAAAATCTAATCATTTCTTCCTTACGAATCTGTACAATCCCTGAAAATTTCATCAAAATCTGTCGATAACTTTTTGAGTTGTTTTGGAAACCAACAGACAAACAAACAAACAAACAAACCCAGGCAAAAACATAACCTCCTTGCCGGAGGTAATAATGGCAGTATTCAGTGGCATGCTTAAAAATCGAAGAAGTTAGGAACATTTAAAAACCCGACAGGTCAAATGCGCAAACACATTCTGACCTTAGTAGGACATAGTATGATGACAGGAGACCAAAAAAAAAAATATTCACCCTGAAAGAATTGAGGGCCTGAGCACCATTTTGAGTTCATCAGGTTTCAAAAAGCACCACTGAACGTCACCTCCATAACCACTGGCTCTTTGAAAGGGGTTTGAAGGCGAGAGGATTTTCTGACCCAAGACACAGAATCACCAGGCCCCAGTCCAATCAAATGCCTGTGAGCCAAGCTGTAGAGAACTTGCGCAAACACAAAAACACGACTTATCTTGAAAGGATCAGCACGGTAATATGGTCCAAAATCCGCCCAGATCACCGTGTCACAGTACAGGAAAAAGCTCCCTGCTGTGTTCTCACCAGAGCTGAACCAGGACTGCCAATCATCATGAAACATAATTCTGGTGAATATGTTTATTTATATAATAAATGCTTGATTTTGGTGGGTTCCATTGGAACATTAATAAACAACAATATTTATTACATCTTGACATTTTGAGTTTATTTATTCATTATTTTTTATATTATAGTGTTTTAGTGCATTTCCAGTCAGAATGGAAATAATTCTGAAGCCTGCTGTATTTCAAATGTGCGAACAATAACATTGCATTAGTAATGAGGATTAATGAAAATATGTTCAATATATTTTGTACATTTTGGCTGGTCCCCAAAACCCACAGAGGTTTCTTCTAGATGAGGAGGCTGTTACCTGACCAAGTTTAAAACAGTATGGCAGCCCAGTTAGGACAGAAGAGTGCTGATAGATTGCAGTACTTTTGACACTGGTGCATAGTGACATTGACTCACCTCAGAGAGGTCCTGGGTTCAATTCTTGGCGGGTGTTGCATGAAGTGAGCACGCTCCGTCCATGTCCACAATGCAAGTTCCCTACCAGTACTCCAATACCCTCTCAGAGTCCAAATGTTTGTTAGGGCAACTACAGAATCTCATTTTCCCCTGTGAATGGGAATTAATTTGTGTACAGTGCTTGTATGCAACAACATGCACACACCCTCACCGAACTTGTCTGGTCTCTCAGACATTGTGAAATGAGCTGTGTGGCTGTGTTCACCAGTCCAAGACTCAGTTAAATCAAACAAAGTTGAGCACAATTTTTGAAATTTCACCCTATAATAGAACAGAACACTGCAACCTATTTAGAAATATAATTCATACGCCCAATATGCCTCAATAAAAGTGGCTCTGCTCTGCTGGTCTAGCAAACACAACTTCAGAACAGGAACCACAAAATTTCTGCGATTTCTCACTGGGCTGCAAATGCCACGGCCAGCGAGATATCAAGTGCTGGCATGCACTTTTGATAAGAAAAGAAACCTCTGCTCAACAGAAAAAAAATCTAATATGAAGTTTGTCTATTTTTGGCTGTATCTTGTCCAGTGGGTCGTAACTGTGGAAAAGCTCGGAGTTAATGTGTCGTAGAAGGCTGAAAAGGCCCCTGTAATCTTACGGATTTTAATCATGCCCAAAAAGAGGCTGTAGGACTGGAATAACATAAGAGAACGTACAAAGCCTTCCTTTACAATACATATAGAGTTTTAACAGACAAACCTAATTGCCTCCGTGGCTTGAATGGGCAGTCGGACAATGGCCGGCGGCACACGACGAAAAGCTAACAGCCCTCTTTTATAGATATCAAAATGGGCCAGCGATGGTGGCGGAGAAGAGAGTGTCTGGAGCGTCTGACTCAGACAGACCGTAAACAGCGGCGGAGAGCAGACTGACAAACATCTGCTCCTGTTCTTCTCTTTAGTACATTTTGTTATCTTTCTTACTTTGTATTTAGGCTGTCTGACCACCACAGGCTTTATTCGATGTGTTTCTCTTCCACAACAAGTTACCCTGCAGTCTATTCTATTAGCCGAGTCACATTCATTTGGAAGATTGCGTTTGTTGCCGGCCTCCGGGCTCAAACTTGTCCCATTTTAGCTCTTTCTCCGTCTACTTATAGAATAAAGTGTGGCCTTCTCCTTTCACATTACTTAGTCTCACAGTAACAGAAGTAGCATTAGCTGTAAAGCGGCTGGATACGGATAATGGATTGTGTATCTGATAACAGGAGTGATGTCTTCAGTGGCCCAGAATGCATTGCAGGTCTCACTCAGCTAATTAAACACAGTTCGGTTGATCAATACCATCAGCTGAAATGGGGTAAACAGGGAATTGCACCCCTGGGCATTTACTGTACCACTGACAGCCCAATACAGATGGCCCTCTGGAAAGAGGCATGAAGGATAAGTTAAACTGCTCTGGACACGTTGACTTATTTTCCTCATAAACATGCCTGGTGCATACAAAACTACGGAGCAAAAGAATACATCATTGTCTTGCCGCTGTAAACAGCATTAAAACCGAACTGAAACTACAGGCACTCTGAGGGTGCAAACCTCTATCAAGGCAGCACAGTGGAAATCTTGCTGAATGAACATGGCTCATAAGAAATTTAAGGTATCTGCAACATAGGATTTTAAAATGTTTGTTGTGGCGGCCATTTTATTTGACCGATTGCGGTCAAAATCAATAGGGTTCATCCCTGATGGAATAGCAACCCACCAACAAAATTTCAGAGATATCCCACCTTTGCTGTTTGAGTTATCTTGTCCACAAACAGACAGACAGGCAGACAGAAAAACCACCGCCGGCAAAAACATAACCTCCTTGGCAGAGATAATTAGCTCAGCTGGTGAGATTCAATGCTGCGTCAGAACTTGGATATTCCCAAACAAAGATTCCAACATCCAACCTGAGCGTGGTTCACTCGCCTGAAGAATGACCATGGTCACCTGTCGGAGATACTCATAGATTTTTGTTTGTCTAGGAATATGCTGATTATGTGAGGCACCATATACTTACTGCAGAGTGTTTTGAAGAAAACAGTAGATACATTGGTATGCACAGATTATGATAATTGTAAAATGATAATATAAATATAATGCACAAAATGCAGTGTTTTCCTAAGCTGGTGATTGAAAATGGATGAGAAGCAGAAATCATACGGGCGTACATCAAATAATTATACTTCCCAACGTGTATTAAAATGCAAATGAGGACAGAAACTAGTTTTCTCTTTCATCACAAACAAACAAATCCTGCCATTTCCTCCACCTTCTGTAATACGTCATTGAGACGAGTAAAAGCTGAAATAAATTCTGCCTGAATTTCTGACCATCCTAGGGCAGCACGGTGGCATGCTCACAGCAAGAGAGTCGTGGGTTCGAATCTGGCCTGAGGCGTCTCTGCGTGGAGTTTGTATGTTCTACTCGTGTTCGCCTCGGTCTCCTCTTGGTAGCATCGTTTCCTTCCACAGTCCAAAGACATGCATACTAGGCTAATTATCCTCCGCCAACACAAAGTGGGAGGGGGGTATAGGTTTGACCTCCGTCCGTGCATGTGTGCGTGCGTGTGTGCGTCTGCCGTTTGTCCAAGAGAAAGGGGACAACTTTTCTCTGAAACTATTAAAGATAGGACTACCAAATTTGGTGTGTAGCTTCAGACCATAAATGCCTTAATGGAGTTCGAAAATAAGAAGCACACGATTGTCGGGGATGTTGTTGACTATGTCCACTTTTTGGAGACTAAATTGCATATTGGTATGATTGAATTGGATGTGCTTTGATCCCTGCATGTGCTTAGAAGAGTATGGCAGGTGGCATAAGGTACCTGAAAGTGTCATTAAATGATACAGAATCAATCTGATTTCATCACAAAAACTTGGGTCACACTTTAGATGAAGTGTTGCTCATAAAGGCTTTATACAGCATCTATAATGCCTTCATAAATTAGAATAATGTTTTCATAAATCATACATAAGCAAATGTCATACTTTGTAAAGGGTGAAATAAGATGTCGTTATTCAGCATGTGGTGCCAGATGTGATATAACTGACAATGACATTTAGCTGGTGGCTAAATGCTATAAAGGGTGACATTGTCAGATAAGTGATATAGTCGTCCCTAGAGACGGGATGTACACATGTCGACCATTCTAACACCATGGGACAGTAATGATGGACTACGTGTGTGGCACAGCTCCTGCCATTTCTTGAAAGATCAGGAAAACCACATGAAGACTTCAGGCTCAAAACCCTGTAAACGCCATTTATATGAAAATTGATTTAAATGCGGTTTTGACAAGCTTTCAGTGTTTGTATGCCAATAATAAAATCAAGTTTTGGCCAAACCCCGTACATTCCAAAGTAAAATCCTTCAGCAACTTCAGCTGACACCTAACACCACCTTTTTGCACCAGGTAAACATCTTCATTTTACTACAAAAGAGGTTAGGTGGACTTACTGGGTTTTGCATCTGAACTCTTCATAGTAATATCCCTTTGGCACAGATATGGAGCAAGATTGTGATCCTGAATCGAACAATGGCAATAAGGCCAAATGACAGCACTAGACTATGTGTATAAGAGAAGACCTGCTGTTTCCTGAAAACTCCAAAGTTACATCCCTAGGGACGGGGTGTATACATGGTCCAGTGCTGTCATTTGGCGTTATGGCCATTGTCCGATTCAGAATCACAATATATACTGAGCAACAAAAGAAATGCAAGTTAGCTAGTTAGTTAATGTACTCCTATGGTTACTCAGTCAAAGTGACCACAAAATATAGAAAAGTTCGGTGAATTGACTGTAAATGTGCACACGCTCGTAATAAATTTGATTGTGTAAAATATAATCACGCGCAAACTTATTTTCCAGTCTGCCTTTAATCAACTTGCGTTTCTTTTGTTCTTCAGTATATATATATGGGTCATTCCTTACTAAACTATACAAACGTGTTACAATGGTGTTGAAAATTCAAATACACCTTTTCCAAAGTTTTTCACTGCAGTGGTGAAACCCCATCCATGGGCATCACAAAGAAGCGAGAAGATAAACCGAGTGATCACTTCATTTCAGTGACCCCATAATGTACTAAGGTGGCAGGTGTTGTGGGTGTAACTAGGACACAAAACAGATATTGAATTCCTGAAAATCAGATGCATTTCAAAGTCAATTCTTTAGTATGATAAATGGCCTCAGTCTATCAGTAACATTTATGGACAATTAAGGCCAGTCAATGTTTTTCATGTCTGTTGTCCTCAATGTTTTTACTTCATTCACCTGGCTTCAGTGCAAAGCATTGTTAAAATTTTGTAACTGGATACCTGTTGCTCTAAATCACCAAAGGAATGTATTATTTTATTCACAAGAAGGCATTTCAAAGAATAAGTATGATAAGTATAATAAATCAGGTGGCAAAGTAGGGTCATTTTCTGATAGACTTCAGTAGCACTGAACTTCTTTCTGCAACCACCGACGTCGGTATCTGCAGGTCATCAAATATGATGCAAATCTTTTGAGATCGGCCTAATTTTTTAGATCTGGGTGCTGCGTCCATCTTTTTAGACAGTCTATGCGCAGTGCTCAATCTATGCATATTTCTTGATGTTGTTGTGGTCGTAACACGATATTAGGACAGAAATTTTTTTTCAATAATTTTTTAAAGCATGGTATATATGATTGTCTGGCGCCTTGTGAAATTTTGATGCAGGAAGTGAGTACCTTAGTTTGCCGCGGTCATCTTTATGCCATTTGCATACATTATGCATTAATATATATAATATATAATATTATAAAATTATCATAATGTAATACAAGTATTATTTCCCACAGAACAAGAATGCATGTCAAAACTGCGCCTCTCCCGTCAGGCAGTGATGGAATTCTGTCACCTGGTTGCAGATGATGTAGATACCGCTGCCAGATGTCTGTATGCCTTGCCCGTTGCTGTTGGGGTTACTGTGGCACTATTTTTTTATGCTAGTGGGTCATTCCAACACCCACTCTGCTCAATTGGACGCATGACCCAATCTGCCGTAAGCTCGCCTCTAACTGCAGACAAAGACAAAGCTTCGTAGAGACCTGTGAGCTGGACATGCTGTTTTCAGTCTCACTTGTGAACAGAGGCCCATGAGAGCCTAGGTAAGTTTGCCTATGACATTATGATAACTTATGACAGTAACATACCGCCTTCAGCCACTACATTAAAACCTTCAGGTTAATATTGTGTACTGCAAAAACAGCTCCGTCAAACTGTCTTCTTAAATTCCTGGACCCGCAGTTTCCCAGCAGAACATTTCCCAAAGCTATACTCTCCCTCCGCCAGCCTGACTCCCTCACACCTCTTCAATTCACGTGATGTAGAAGGAAGCAGGACTTACTGGACCAGCTGACCTTCTTTAATTGCTCCAATGTCCAGTTTTGAGGCTCAAACGCCCATCGCAGGCAGTTTCAATGGTGGACTGCGTTTGCAATAGTCACATCGACTGGTCTGTAGCTACAAAGCACAATATGCAGTAGGCTGCAGTGCACTGTGTCTTGAGACACATTCCTAACTCGAGTATCATTAAAATTCTCTGTGATTTGCACTTCCGTCGGTTGAACCCGACCGGATAGGATAGCCCTTGCGGACAAAAGAGCCTTGTGCACCCAACACCCTATCGCCCGTTCATGGTTTGTCTCTCTCTGGACCTCTGTCAGTAGATACTCACCACTGCTGACTGGGAGCACCCTGGGATTCTTGTCACTTTAGAGATGCGCTGACCCGCCCATCTGGCCATAAAGATTTGGCCTTCGTGAAAGTTGCTCAGATCCCATTTCGCCCTCATCCAGCACATCAAAAACAAGCACTGACTGGTTGCTTACCCTCTGAGTTCTGTCTCCAGGGCCCGATTGTTCGAAAGGTTGTTAAATTTTAACATGCCGTTAAACTGAACTTAACAGTAGTTTAGATTTAACGGGGTGATAAGCTGTTGCTAGAAGACACGTTATCTTTAATGGCACGTTATCTTGTCGTTAAAGTTAACAGAGGGTGGGGGGACTTTAAATATTTAACGAAATGATTAGCACAAGTGACGATGGCACTTATGTTACAACCAAATGCCGCTTTTATGAATGTTGTTGCACCTAAGAGGGCAAGAGTTTTTAGAATGTTTGAGTTCAGCATGACAGATGAAGAGCTTCATCAAAGGTATTGTTTTAGGATGGACTCTTGAATTAATTTCGGAGTAAAGCTGCTTTCCCACCGCACGCGAAACTATTTTTTCACACGACCGATTACATTCAAAGACAATGCAAAGATGTGCGTATTCGCGTCTGTGCTTTGACTTTGAATGTAATCTGTTGTGCGAAAATTTGTTTCGTCTCCAGTGTGAAAGCGGCTTTAGTCAGAGATGATGTACAGCGATACACCAAAATAAACAATGCACTGTCAGGAGAGAAACTGGTGCTAATAACCCAAAGATTTTTGGCGAGTGGTGGTTTCCTGCAAGTCACTGGCGATACCATGGGCGTTGTCATAAGCACAGTATCTCGGACAGTGGATCGAGTCGCCAACGCACTGATTAAATTTTGCGTGGAGGCAATTTCATCGAATGCCCCATTGAGGTCGCTAGAAAGGCAAAAATGATTGAGGCAAAATGATTTGAGATAGGGTTTCCCGGAGTGAAATTCTTTTTCCTCTTTCTTTTTTTTTTGTTGTCATCAGACGTGGATGAAGCAGCACAAGTGGCCATCTTGGTTGGGGCACTGTGGAATACTTAACTCAGGATTGTGGGTAATGGAAAGATTTTAACAAGGGACTAGCTTTTAATGGCACCATTAGTTAACGAAATGAAATAAATGCCTTTGAGCAACACCAATTTAACGAGTTGTTAACTAACGGACAGTTAGCAAGATAACGGCAAGTTAGTAGATAACGTCACGTTAAATTAACGACCTTTTGAACAACCGGGCCCAGAACATGACATGCATCGTCGTTATGAGATAATCAATGTTACTTGCTTCATTTGTGAGCAGTTTTAATGTTTCGGCTCATCAGTGTATGAATGGGATATTACAGCACAATACTGGGAGAAATACATATTTATGGATGACATTTTTTCCTTCAATCAATTTCTTTAAATTTATGAACATATTTTTCCTAGTTTGAGTTTAAGTTTGGTTGTATTTACCGCAACCACATTTTTTCACAGCCTTTATTGCCAATATTTACCAAGGGCCCCATTATTTGTGGAGGTCATTGTACTCATGCAGCAGGTATGTAAATATTTATATTTCCGTGTTTAGGTAAGTCTTTCAGTTTCAGTGCCTTCACCCCTAATCACGTTCCTCCAGAAACTTCTCCCGAGTCTGTAAGCCCATCAGAAACCATCACTCCTCCATCTCCAGCTCACACTTCCCCTGCCTCCTGGATGAAATATTGTTTGAGCCTCTCCTGCAAATATTTCTGATAAAATCTAAACCGGGACCCACTCCTGACTAATTATTCATGGGATGGCCTGGCCATCCGATCCCGACGACGCGTGCAAATGGATGTGAATTGATTCCTGGGAAAGGAAGCATTTATCTCCACATCCCAGAGCTTCACATCAGGACACCTGGAAAGAAGAGTTCTTCACGTCAGGAGGAGGGGGAAGTAATATAGGGAGGCTGGGAGATCCTGAAAACCAAGGCATGAGCTGAGAGGTGGGCCCTCACGCAGTCATATCCCCTCACGATTATCTTATTTTACCGCAGGCTAAGACAAATCGGGTGTAGAGAGCCATATTTTGCCGGAAAAGAAACTCGATGCTGTAGAGCACAGGCAGCCATTAGCGTCTGATAAAAGCAGAGGAAAATTGAGAGAAAATTGCTGGTAAAAGAATTTTCTGTCAATTTTGGATTCACTGTGATGCGCCTTTTTTTTTCAGGTGGATTATGTGGCATCCACATGCTGCAATTTTCGGGAAAGGGCCAGGTCTGTAGTTATAGGCCCATCGCCATGGCGATTCACTGAGCTCGGAATTGACTTTTCCCACTGACCCGCAATAAGTTGGAGATAATAAATATCGGAGTTCGCGCCATCGTGAGATTATGGACTGTAACGAGACAGCAGATGTTTTTGGATTTGTTTGTCTCCCAAATGAATTTTCCAACTGCCTGGTACAAAAAAGGCTGGAACCTTCTCAAAACGCCGCCGAGCTGGAAAGCGAGGTGCACAAACATTACCTTTTGAGCGGATCATTACTCCCAACATGTTTCTGTTTACTTCTGGTGACTGATGATCAAACGATTATTTCACCGAGTGATCAGAGCAGACATACTGCATGGAAGCCAGCAGTATTTTGGGATATTATTATCGTTCATTTGGGACTCATTATCGTTAACTTTATGCGACGTATTATTCGTATCAATATACTGACATGCACGGTAGGAACCAGAATGTTTGGGACAAAAAAATTGATGACAAATTGCCACAAATTTAATTGAATCTTCACCTCACTCTAGGCCATATTTTCACAACTCTAAATATGTGGCTTAATATGCAGTTGCCACTATGTACAATATGGTTTGCAATTGACTCAGCAGGATTCCATACCTCTGTGACGAAGAGGACGTGTTTGAAATTTACCGCTTGCATTTTACCATAACTCAGACCGACCAGCGCACAGAAATGACCTCAGGACTTATTGAAATGCTCTGTGGCTGAGAGGCTCCGTAGCTGTGAAATTAACTCGGTTCAAATAAAATTATATGAACTCCAGCAATGTCATTCACCATAAATACATTTGCACCGCCGTCCAATCAACATAATTGGCTATTTCATGACATTTTTTTTTTTCTCTTTCTGACGCACCAGACATAAACCAATCACAAGACACATACACCCAATAGACAAGCAAGCTGCTGAATTGTGAAGAGACGTGTCAGGAAATCACACAAGGGTTGTGACTGAGGCACATTCCTCAAATAAACTACGCAAAACAATGTTTACAGATTGATAGAAGTAATCTATGCATATCCCAAAGTCTTTTCATTACCACAGTAAATGGAACATACGCATCCCCGATGTTCTCATATAAATAACAGACACTGTGGCATAGTGTGTTATTTAATTTGCTGTTGTTGTTGTTGTTCAAACTCTTTGCATTTTCAATTTTCACACACATTTTCAGGACGATTGAGATTGTACATCCGGTGAAATCCACACAATTTAAATGAGCTCTTGTTCTGATATGCTTCACTTGATATGGGTGAAAATACCCTAAAATTTAGGCTCATTCTGCCCTGTAATTTTCGGGTATTCCAGTGGCGCTAACAATGGACGAATTGCAGCCTTTCAAAACTGTTACATTGCCAAAACACTGCACACAAACTTCGCAGCACACTTGCAGGCGAACATGTGATTTTACACAAAGTGATAATATGCTCTGAAGAAAGGGACACTACAGGTCAATTGACTCCCGAAAAAATGAGCCATGATTGATATCAGCGAAAGTGAAACCATGCTATTAATTATGCATAATCCTGTCCCTCAGAAGAATGCCAACAGTGTTTTTCAAAATGTTTCTGAGACCTCACCAGAAATGTGCGACTCAGCACACCGACTCTAATTAATGCCACAGACAATAGAAATAACACATCCTATACCTGCTCCAAAATGTCAAGGCAACCAATTATGAAATAAAAATGACAATTACTGTGTTTCTCTCTTCTGTGGGGGTTGGTGGGGAAGCATTTTGAATTGTAGACTTTCAAAATAATTTCTGCAATTTTCGGGGATTTGATGAGCAAACCAACATCTTCTTCCTCTTCTGATTAATACTACTAGTAGTATTATTTATTTCTTTTTCTTTGGTTGTTTTCCCCAAAAGTATCCTGAGAGACCCTCAGGTATGGAGGTGTCACACTGAGTCAGTAGCTTCCAAATGTCAGCCTGTCGGTCTCGAAACCTCGTTTCATTTCACGACCCAAAGAGGCATGATTGAGAAATGTTTTAAACAGATTTCTTGGGCTCATTCTGGTCAATTTGTCTAAGATCCTTTTTCTTTTCCTTGCAACTGACCTGGAAGATTATTAAGGTCTTTATATTTACCTTCTTTATATGGATTCATTATAGACCAGGGATATTCAACCTAATCCAGAAAGGGCCAGTGTGGGTACAGCTTTCATTCCAACCAAGCTGCTACACACCTGATTCTACTAATCAACCCCTGGACTCTTTGCTAAAGAACTGGATTAATGGTGTCAGGTGTGTTAGTGCTTGGTTAGAATTAAAGTTGCACCCTCACTGGCCCTTTCTGGAAAAGGTTGAATAGCCCTGTTCTAGTCCATGACATAAGTCAGGGAATGGGAATTATTAGTTTCCCAAAGACATCTTGAAACAGGAGTCCCAAGAGCATCCTGTGTTGAAGGATTTGTTCAGAAAGTTAGACTGAAAAGATATTTCATGCTTGTAATTTATGCCTATTCAGATGGATTTAGAAAACAGCAAGAATGTTCCCTTTCACAATATCCAAAGGGTCAAGGTGAGAGTGAAAAAGAAATTAGGAAGTATATGAAAAATAAGCAGCTGGAATGAGTTTTTCAAACCACAAAAAATCCAATTCTCACACTGTTTACCATTTCCATTGTATTTTTTGTTATTTTATGGTATTCTGACACGCCTTCAGCATTGTCTGAAAATGATGGTCATGGCCGTTAGGACAGAGACTCCCAGAAATCTTTAAGTGATGATCACGCTGAAATATTTTTGTATTTTAAAGGATTTCATGATTCTGCACGGTAGTTTATTGTGAATGCACAAAACTCCTGATGCGACCTGCAGCACGGAGCAAACACACACAGGTGCATTGGGCACAAGGCTTTGAGGGATTTTAAATACTGAAGGGGCCCTATCTTCACAGCTCAAGCGAATCGCACATACAATGCTGTGACAGAATATTTGAATATTTGTTATTTTCAGCGAAGCACAAAATCTTTTTTCCATCCAACACCCACATTCTGAAAATAGCAAATGATCGCACATTAAAGTACTGAAGTTGCCATTCACGATTCCCTCTAATGATTCCTTCCCTAGTCCCAAACTGCTCCATACCCGACCAAAATTAGGAGTGGTTGTCTGGACAAAGGCAGAGACTCCATATGTTGGCTCTAAAGCTGAGCATAATTGAGAGAAGCACTGAGCATCTCGCCTCCATCAAGAAAACACTTTTTTTCCTAAGAAAATTCGAACCTCTCAAGTGTGAAGAATAACAAAAGAACTGTGTTATTACTTCATTCAGCAGCTCAGCTTCCTCTTTAACTCATTAGACTCACTCATCAGACGATCAGACAGGGCTTTGCAAGCACATGTTGCCTGTGTGAAAGTAGAATTGGGTCATTTATAATTTCAAATCAAAATCATCCACTCAGCAAAAATTCCAGTGTTAATTCAACTCCATTAGAGTTTATATGAGACCAACCTATTCATCTTGGACTCAAATGAATGCTATTGGAGTTGAATTAACACTGGGATTTTTGCTGTGCACGACCGCTTCACCATTTACCTGACAACTGCGCGTGGAAAATAGAAACTGGTTTTGGAGATGCAGCGTGTAGCACTGTTTCCTCTCAGTAAGAAGGTCTGGGTTTGAAATCCAGCCTGGCCGTTCCGTTGCAGAGTTTGTTTGTTCTCTCTGTGGGTCTTCTGTGAGCCTCTGCTCTCCTCAGATATCTGGATAACTGGAGACTCTCCATTGCCCATCGCTAACTAATTTACTGACTGTATTTACTAGCTACTGTTGTACATTACCGTGTCACAGTGCTGTTGCTTTTGGGGTATATCTCTTGTACTTGGCGGGCTCTTTATAGATTGCTATCCTTTCAGAGCGTGCCATGGGGCAGATGGCCATACTTTCTGTGTGATGGAGAGAACTGCCATGAGCAAAGGAAATGACAATATGAGAGAAAGCAGGCTTTGATGCAGCTGGTGAGGGGAGAAAGTCCTTAGATGAAGAATAGTTTTAAAGAGTGATAACATTTATGGCTATATTTTATACTAAAAGACATCCTGACAGGGAGGCTTATAAATGGTGAACTGGGTTGCCATTTGCTGGTTACTCGACTGTGACAGGACCCAAAATAGACATGTCTTCAGATGCCTTCCTGGCATTTATGACAGGAAGCACAAAGTGGCTGAAAGTTTTATCAATGGAGCGCTGTGTAATGGAGGATGGTTGAGGAAGGGGGCGAGGCTGCAATGGTTCCAGTTTGAGCGTGGTGTGAATATTGTCCTAAAATCATACATGTGCTGCCCAAATTCATGTCGTTTAGGATTAAGGGCAAAGGGGAATTGTTCTGAATTAAACTCTTATGTTATACTCTTTTTGTTTTTTGATAACACACACACACACACACGCGCGCACACGCGCACACACACACACACACACAGACTTCTCTCTCACGAATGCACACGCCGAAACACACACACTCAGCCGTCTCTTTCACAAATGCACACACAAACACACACCCTTTTCCCTCTCTCTCTCACAAACACACACAATCGCACAACCTCTCTCTCTCACTCACAAATACACGCACGCGCACACACAGCTTTCTCTCTCACAAACGCTCACACACGTGCATACACACACACACACAGACACACACACACGCACGCACACTCGCGCACACACACACACACACACACACTCTCACACAGCCTTCTCTCTCACAAATACACTCTCATGCACACGAGTGCACACACACACATACACACTCATGCAAAAACAAGCAATAAAGGTCGCTATTTATACATTGCTGATATTTGTCCGACGAAGTATATTTGAGATGTGTATTTGCAGTCGCTCCTGACGCAAAATGCCAGCGGCTCAGGGCACATTCAGTCTTGCATAAGTAACCCCACTGCAGTGCTAGTCAGGCCAGCTCTTGTGTGGCTTCCATATTGCTGGTCTCTGCATGGGGACGGGCCATTGCTTAGCTTCTGTGCTTCGGGGCCACACCAGCGGAGACCATTTTGTGTCCTTTCCGACAGAATAATATGGCAGAGAGAAAACAGGCTGGCGTTTCCCCCCGATGCTCCGATGCCTGTCAGGAAACACTGGCGAGGTGACGGGGAGGGACGACTCAGTTGACAGCGAGCTTCCCATCGTTGGCAGTGCGTCGCGTGATTCTAACACACGCCCACACCTCCAGGAGAGCTGAAAAATGGGTGACGTGCGTTGTAAAAAAAAACATTCTTTCCACCATCCATTTATGGTCCTCTCTCCGCCCATGCCTCCCTGGGATGCGTTGTTTCTTTCTTACTTTTTCTCTGAGCTGTGATTCACAGGCTTGTTGGCGGGATGGTTAGTAAAAGGAGTCATTCAGCGCTGCCCACGCTACCCCTTTCCCGAGGGCGGCTGGTCACCAAAGTATTGTGCTTAATGGAGGCGGCGGGGAAGCCTAGCTGTGGGCTGCCGGGCTGAAGAGCTGCCGATGGGCCTCAGGAATCTGACCTCATCTGGTAGGAGGAAGATGGGAGGAACTCTGCTGTTGGGCCCTTGAGCGAGGCCCTTAACCCCAAAACTGCTCCAGAGGAGGGTGTACCCCTCTTTCCCTCTGCCCCTCCTCACCTGTAAATGTTCTGTCTGGCATTTCTCACGGGTTGTCCTTTAAAAAGAGAAAATCTTCTCAGTGGAATGACTGGATGACTGAATCTCCCATGTGAAGAAAAAAGCCTTCAGAACAGTTGGCCAGATCAAGAACATCTTCCTGTAATGGTTTTGCCTTGCAGCCCCTCCCCCTCCGGCTGTCTACGCCTCCACTTCAACGAGCCGCACCTGTTGCTCACTGAAGTGGAGGTGAAGTTTAGAGTATTTAAGAGCTGCACTGCCAATTGGCAGTGCAGCTGCAGTCTGGTATTTTAGCCCCATGTGTGTTGCTGTTGTTCCCCTGTCTCTTCGTTATTTTTTAAAAGTATATTTATTAAATGCCTTTCTATTTTTCTTACCAGCTTGTGTGAGTGGGTCCCTTTATCTGCCTTTGGGTACATGGTCCCTGTGCCCGCCGGATTGCATGTTGCTGTCATGGTTTTGGAGGCTGGCGGTGGCTTTGGGGGCTTTCTTTGTTGTTTTTGTCCAGGACGATATTGTTTTGCCCGCAATCGGATTCTTGGGCCAGCTGGCATTAATTGGGGGCGGCGTCTGCACTCTGTTTAAGCCCAAGCTCTGCCTCGTGCCCTTGCTAGAGTGTCAGTGTTTTGTTTACTCTATAGCCGGTAAGGTCTCTAGTAAGAGAGTTGTTGAGGAATTCGCTGAAAAGACGAAAGTGCTGGTTAGCAGGGGAATCTTTCTCTCTTTTCCTCTTCCTGGGCACCATCTGGTGCTAAATCTTATCTCGGTTTCCGAGATTTTTGCCTTTCATTTCGTTCAGTCGAGCTCGCATTGCTTCCTTATTGTCCCTCGGACTGGATCTAGGTCCTTTGGAAGCGCGAGTCTCCCTCTCTGATTTTGTCTGTGTTTGTCTATTATTTTGCTGTACTTCCTTTTGTTCCGGCCGCAGCGTTTAGTGTCTCGAAAAACCAACCATCACAGTTACATCCGGCGGGACAAGACCATGACACTTCCAGGAGGTAAAAAACAGGTACAGCAAATTCCATGATCCAGATTGATACCTACAGGGAACTGTGGTGGCGGCGACATTATGTTCTGGGGGCACCTCTCAGGAGTAAAGATGGCGGACAAGTCAAAATAAAGGGAAGGATGAATGTGGCCAAATACAGAGAGGCCCTTGAAGAAACAAACAACTTTGGACTGAAGCAAAGGTCAACCTTTCGGCACCTCACTCAATCGTTCAGTCGAGAGAGCACAAGAGTGTCCTCAGGACAAATCTCTGAGTCGTAGAGCGATCCAGCTATAGTCCAGACTTGAACCCAATGGTTTATCAAAGCCTGACTAATACCTGATATTTTGAATGGGTTGTAAACGCGTCACCAGAAAAATAAATGTTTTTGTTTGCCTTACTCTGTAAAATCGAAATTGCTGTACCTTAATCATAAACTTGATTTGTGATTTAGATTTGTGAAATGTCTTTTTTTCCCCATAAATGTGCATTTATCTCAATGTTTTCCAGCTGTAGGTTATTATTAGCTATTTGTAAAATACCTAACAACTGTGTTTGATACATTGCTCACACATTTATCATTTACTCACTAGGTGATGCAATGTGAGGTGTCACGCATGCAACTATATCTATTAACGCATGAAAACATGATAAACATATTTACTGTAAACAAATGGACCTCACGAACAAGTGGTTTTTTTTTTTTTTGAAGTGGTCTTTGCACTTTTTAACATGATCATCCTCGATTTTCTGACAAGTTATGTTTCTCCGAAGGTGAAATGTCAAATGGATTCCATGGAAAATAAAGAGCACATAATGTATAAGCCCTTGATGTGATGTCAAGCTACCGATGCATTTATTTTTACCTTTTCCAGCCTTCATGCTCTACCTGTGTTTCTGAACATTAATTTTCATGCTTTCACATGCATAACACACGATAATATTCCAAGCAGTCATTCATAAAAATGTTTATCTGAGCCTCTTTGAATGTCCTTTGTGGTATTGCCATCCTGCGAAAGGCTGCCGACGCCTTGTGATTCTCAGGACTGAAATTACTCACTTGCTGAGTCGCAGCTCTACGAAATTGACAAAATTAAATATGATTGAAATCCATAAGCCACCCTTGAAGTGCTCAGTGTTCCTATGTGTTGTCATTACGGTGTAATTAATGGCTTGGGCTGACGTGGCTCAGAGCTCACAAAGGGGTGGAGATTCCTGCTTCAGAAAGTGCAAGCAGACCTCTGTGTTCTGTGCTGCTCAGCTCAGTTTGGTTATGTCTGAAGTTTTTCTTTACTGTTTTTCCAGGAATCCTTGCCAGTCATTCCTCCTATTTTCCCTAATTAGTTCTCATTATTCAATTATTGTCACATGCTTTTCCTTTCCTTGTGGGCTCTCGCTCTCTCCTGTTTCCTAGTTTTAACAGTTGTTGCGTATATTTAAGTTTCTGGTGTGTGTAACTCCTTGCTGGATTGTTTGTCTTGCTGTTCCTTCCCTGCCACATTTAAAAGCTTTTACTCCCATCTTTGGAAGCATTAAGAAACACTCTAATCAGTTTATTAGGGATATCTTCCCCTGCAGTCCTGCTCTGCCTCGTAAGTTGGCTAAACCTCCAAGCCTCGGAGTTCAAGAGTGGTTTTAACCCATCTCACCCTGTACCTCCCGATTACCTTCATGGCACTGACCTCGTAACTGTCTCTGACTGCGGCTTACTTGTCCTAACTGATCCTGTTCACCTTTCTCCTGACCTGGACTGTCCCAGACTATTTGTCTGCTGAATCCTGTTTGAGTTCTCATCCTCTGTTAGTGCTATTTGCAGCAGTTACCATAGTTAAACAGCCCTTTGGCTTTCAGTGGATCTGCGCCTGGTTCCATCGCTGCTAATTGACATAATTCTTCTGCCATGAGGTAGAATTATGTATTGGATTTGCTGGCTCAGGTCATAAGGGAAAGTAACATGTAGCTGGAGTTTCACTTCCTGTCAACTGGGATTTCTTCCTCTGGGTACAAGGTCAGAAATGGGCTGGTAAACAGTGGTGTTACAACAGGTCAACTACACCAATTTGGACCTCAGCACATTGGTTCTGACATTTGTTTTACAGTCAATGAATATAGTTTGTAGATGTTTTTGGGCTACATGGTGGTCAGTGAGTGGTGGTGTTGCCTCACTGCTAGAGGGATGTAGGTTATGATGCAGCTTGGTTTTTATGAACTCGTCAGAGGGGGAGCTGACTGCAGGACTGCCGAGGAGCCACCAGGGGGAGCTGATAATGAGGAAGATGAGGAGAAATGGATGACAACTTGGAGATCCTGGCATAGCTAATAATTTGCTGCTCATAATTGAGCTCCCTAGAAGAGACACCAGGAAGGAAAACTAGAATTAAGGGTAAAAGGTTAGAGTAACGACCTCTAAAGACACAATCAAGCCCCGACTAAGACGAGACCAGCAACTTAAATTCACAGGACAATGAGACAGAAGAGAGTGTCGACAGCTGATCACACTAAGGGAATAGGGGACTTGACCAATCAACCAATCAATGGGAACAAACTGCGAGTTTTCCTTGTGTTTGTGTGAGTTCCCTCCAGGTACTCTGGTTTCCTCTCACACTCCAAAGACCTATATGCCTGGCTAATGAGACACTCATAGGTATGAGTGCATGAGTGAAAGGCGTTTGAGTCCTGCGATGGATTGGCGAGCTGTCCAGGAGTGCCTATTGTCGGCTAGGATGGGCTCCAGCTTTCCTGCAGCCCTGTTACGGAGTATAATGATTGAAATATAGTGTTATGAAGTCAGGTAGCGCTCGGGCCAGTCACTGATACTGACATGCCACGGGGGGGGGGACCCGGCTAATTGATGGGTGTGACCTGGGTTGCTCCTCCACCTGCTATGAATGTGTGATTATGAAGAGTGCGAGGTCGGACCTGGATAGAGAGTTGGCGTGGTGGCAGCACGCATTCGGTTCTCACCCCTGAGGACATTTTTCATTTGGTTTCTGTGCACAGTAAGTTTTCGATCTCGTTTTTTTTTTTCATCGTAGGGTGGAAGCACTTTTAACTCCAGAGTGGACGTCTCAGCCTAAGGTTCGAAGACAAGCTACCGCGTTAGCAGGTCTCTCTCCAGGAGCATTCGCGTGAGCTGGCCCTGGTCGGAAGAATGCTTCGTTTCGTGAGGTAAGCCGGATTGGTCCTCCTGCGGCTTTCACCTAGACTCAGCCAACACTCTGTACACATACTGACACTGGTACACGGTCACGATCTTCACAACACTGCTGGAACATCACTGGTTAGGGCTTTTGGAGTAGGGTTAGGTTTGTAATTCCCCTAGACTAACTAGCATCCAACCTTTTCGTTGTTCTTGGCAACATCTTAACTGTGATTTGCGTTGCTGCGTGGCCCTGATTATGATAATAGTTATTTTTCAATTCAGCGATTAAATCGTAATTAAGTATACAATTTTGTCTCATTATTGGAAACCCAATCATTGCCATGCCACAGAGCTCATCAGAACCTTTGTTGTCCATTTAGAAGAGCAGACTCACATATTCTCTTCTGTGGAAATTCACTAATGGTAAATGCTGTCAGCCACACGTACTACTGGCCTCTGGATTCATTACCAGACCTTATGTTGGAATTGTGTTCTTCCTTTTTCTGAATTTTGTGAGGAATTCCACTCTGTTAAATTGAAGTACATCTCTCCCTCTAAAGCAGTGCATTCGATCCATAACAAAATGAGCAACTTTACATGGAAGGAACTAATTTCATTCATGGTACTTTGTAGCAAGAACATTTATACATTCCCATGCCCTCTGTGTTTTTTAATATTTTTCCTTGGCAGACTGACAGATGGGTTTATTCATTTCCAGAGCTTAAAGCAGTTGTTAGTGAGTTGCTCTCCGTTCTAGTTTTTCTTGCCACATCATTGAAAAAAACATCATCCCTCCCTTGCTTTGAACTTCGGTACAGTTTCCTCCAGCTCTTCCTGATCAGATGCTTTAAATTGCCCTGTCATTAACTAATTTAAAGCCAGTACGGTGGTGTAATAGGTAGCAAAGTCTTCTCACAGCAAGGAGGTCATGGGTTCTAATCTGGCCCTGGGCCGTGCTGTGTGTAATGCCCCGCCCCTATGGCATTCCAGAGCATTGGCCACCTGCTCTTATCCAATTATTCAATTAAGCCCCAGTTCTCTCAGTTAATTATGTCACCTGGTTCTCTTTAGTTTCCCATGATCCCCTTTCCTGTTCTATTGAAACCTTAGTTTCCCCTCCGTGGGCAGGTAGCCTTTGTGAGAACCGCTCTGTTGTTTAGTGAACCCCCCTTCTGTTTATTGCTGAAGTCTTGTATTAGTTTGGGTTGTTCACTTTCTTTATTGATTTAATAAAGTTTCACTGTTCTTGCGCTCGGGACTCCATCTCTCCGCCCTCTCCTGGAGCCCAATTAACACCTCTGGGCACCGAGACGTGACACTGTACAGAGTTTCATAATCTCCCGGTGTTTCTGTGGGTTTTCTCCGGGTCCTCAGTATTCCTCCCACTGACCAAAGACACATCAGACTTCCTGAGTAAATAATGTGTGACCCCTGCGACAGTGATTTAACAAACTATCCAGGGCTGTGTTTCCCAAAAGCATGGCTGCTTACTAAGTTAGCAACTTGCATAGTTTGTCCATTCACAGTCAACCATGTCAGTTAGCATCTATGCCCCTGCCTCTCACGCATCGCAGCCCCCCCCCCATGGGTCCGTGACTCTGATCAGAGGTCAGTTAAACAGGAGTAACGAGGAAGAGTTAGAATTCAAAACTGCGGAATAGACGTGTAGAAAAAGCACGGAAAGTATTGAGGTGCAGTGACAGGGGTGGAGAGAGAGGACAGGGCTGTGGAAAGAACGAAAATGATTGAGAGAGAAAAAGACGGGTGAAAAACAGAAAGAGCGAGTGAGAAGGAGGGACAGTGCAATGGGCACGGAGAGCGTAAAAAGAGCGTAAAAAATGGAGAGGTTTACATTCTCTCCTCTGTACAGAGTGTCTAAGTGGTTTCCTGTCAAGTGTGGCCTGTGGCAGGTGCATACTCTCCCTGGGGAAGCATCCTTATTTGAGCCATTACAGCGAGCAAAGACCGAGCAGAACCCCTCTGCTCTCTCCAGCCCCAGAAACCGGACCGCATGAGCTGCACATGCAATATCTCTGTTTGCGGGCGTCTGCAGAACAACGCAGCTGAATGTAATCAGCATGTTCCTCTCAACTTCCCCAAGGCCACAGCTCAGCTCTGCCCGCTTCCTACACAGAGAGAAAATTTAATATATGACGAGATTGTACAATCATGGATGAAAACTGAATGTTTCTCTCTCATACACTCTCATTGGCCAGCACAGCACATGCTACTACGGTTCCTCGGTGTCATAGCTAAAGTCCCAACCAGGCTCTTTCGACCTGCCACCTAATCATCCCCTGATTTAATTGGCTGTGCAAATTTCCCTCTCCCTCCCCACCTCAACTCCCAGGGCTCCCTTGAAAAAGAGATTTCAATCTTAAAGGGACTTCCTCAGTTAAATAAAAATAAAGACATAAATAAAAAATAGCCTGCTACTCAGAAGGGTGAGTCATTTTGATACGGCTCGACCAGCATTATTCTTGGGAGAGTCCATGAACGAATTGCCGCTGATCATGGAATGACTGTTGGACTTGGTGGTTTCAGCATCTGAGAAATGGAATCTCTTTGCAGTCTAAATATTTAACAGAGAGTGGAGCGATTTAAAAAATAAATAATCCAATGAGCAGCAGTTCTTCGGCCAAAATATCTTTCTAATGGGAACGGTCAGAGAGAAATTTGGATATTTTCCCCAAAAAGGGCACATGTGCTCAAATAAGTGCGATGAAGAGAAAGGCACCTCTGAACATTCAACATGTCGCACCTCCATCACTGAAACTGGACGAACGCAGTGACAAAATGTTGTCTGGTCAGGCCAATCTCAATTTTTGTTGCAGCCTGCAAATGGTAAGGCCACAAAAGCATGAGTCCAATTGTTTTTATGAGTAAAAATACACTCTAGATTCATATGAGACAAACCAGGCCTACCTCAGCAGTTTAACCCTTAGGGCCCTGAAATAAATTTTTAAAAAATTATGAATTAAATTTTCTTGTGCTCTTGAAAACCTATCATGTGGCAACTTGTTTAAAAGAGCTCTCGCAGGGGAGCTCTTTTAAACAAGTCGCCACATGATAGGTTTTCAGGAGCTTTGAATTTTGATATCTTTCATCATTGAGCAATTCTATTTGTATTTTGCCCTTTAAGGGTTAACGGCCGTGATTGTTGCGCTTTCTGACTCTTGAGCGGGTGGATTCGCTGATCGTAGTGAGCAACAGAGAGGATGATTCAGTTACGTGGGAGACACTGCTGTAACGGCAGCCATTTTTAAAACTGTATTGTCAGGAAACACCAACTACATGTGTGAGTCACGGGCCCTGCCAATACATGCCTTATGGTTTTGATTATGAATGCTTTTATAAATGTGAGTTTAATTATGATAACCAACGCGGAGTCTGCTGGGAGTCGTTGGGCGAAAAGCATGAGTAAGAAAAGAAAGGCGAAAAGAAAACAGACTGAAAACTGAACGATTTTCATAGGTCACCAGTGCCCCTGCTAGTTAGTACAAACCCCCTCTCCCCTCCTCAGCTTGAATAGTAACGCCTTGTGGATCAGGGTCACAGGACTTTACATCCCCTGGTTTTTTGTTCACCAGGAGGTTTCATCCCCAGGCTTTTTGTCCCCGTGGTCGTGGTTAGGGTTCGGGGGACAAAGAATCCAGGGTCGAAAAGTCTGGGGACTATTCCACTTGGGAAAAGGAGGGTCCACAACATCGATGCCATATCTTTTATCGCCTTCACAATTCCTTATGTCTTATGTCATTCTCTAAACTACACATTTCTTAGTGTTCCTGTTTAACCCTTGGAGCGCTAAATACAAATAGCGATGCTCATTGATGTAAGATATCAAATTCAAAGCAATTAAAATATTCTTTATTGAACCCCGTGGGGTAATTTGTCCTCTGCATTTGACCCATCCTATAGTTAGGAGCAGTGGGCAGCCACATAGCAGCGCCCGGGGACCAACTCCAGTTCTACAGCCAGTTCCTTGGTCAGGGGTGCTGGTAGGAGTGTTCCGATGATGCATGTTTTTGTGGGTGGGGGAAACCGGAGTACCCGGAGGAAACCCACGCGAACACGGGAAGAACACGCTAACTCCACACAGAAAGGCCCCAGACTGGATTCAAGCCCATGACCTGTTTGCTGTGAGGCAGTAGTGCGAACCACTGTGCCACCGTATCTGCTCCCGCAGGGGAGCTCTTGTAAACAAGTCACAACATGATAGGGTTTCAGCACCACAAGATGATTTAATTTATAATGTTTTGAAAATTTATTTCAGTCCTCTAAGGGTTAATAATATGTTTACTCACATAGGATATGCATGATCGAGAACTTTCATGTGTGAACTTTTTGGCATGTGTGCGTGCAAGCGTGAGTTAATCGAATTAGAGGTGGAATGCAGGAAATCGAATCTGCCACAGTGAAATTGCGCTAAATTTCAATGTTCTTGTAGTATAGAGTTTGTTTGATTACCAGTAATTCCTGTTTGATGGTTTTCTTATATAACAGCCATGATTGCATTATCAAACATCTTTGAAGTTAGTTAATGCAGAAATATGATCAAATACACTCAGGCACATGCATACACGTCCACACACACACACACACACACAAATGCAGACACACATACACACAAGTGCACACATACCCGCGCACACGCATGCACACACACTCACACACAGACACTTGCGCATACACACACACACTCACACACACTCGCATACACAGGCACACACACACACGTGCACACACACATACACATGCACAGAGACAAGTGCATACAAACACACAGGCACACACACACACACACCCACACACACACACATACACAAAAATCAAACGCACATACATACACACACACACACACACACATTCCTCCCAAAGTGTGTCTCTGTTTCCATTACCAATATTGAAAGTGTAATTAAATATCAGATATTGCCAATCGCTGGTGAGCTGCTCTGGTCAGTTATGTGTATTGCCTGGAAACCGACGTGGCAGAGCTTGCATAACAGAGCAGCGAGAGCAGGCCTTTCAGTGCAGCCCATTCAGATAAATTCATTAGAAAACTGCAATGGTGAAATCCAACACCCCAGTTTTCAAACTGCTGCCGATTGCGATCAATGAAACCCAACACTGCGCAATAATGACATCGCTGGACACCCTCACCTAAGATCAGCAGTAACTGCATTACGGGTGCATAATGAAGTCAGAGTCCTACTGTCTCAACAGCTGGCTGAGTGTCACATGCAAACAGCCTTAAGGACAAGAGAAGCTCAGTCTGCAGAAGAATGTTTTGTTGGACTGACTTATTGCATTGGATGTATGTATTAACCCTTAGAGCTCTGAGATTATTATTATTATTTTTAAATTATAAATTAAATAATCTTGTGCTGTTGAAAACCAATCATGGGGCGACCTGTTTAAAAGTCCCTGCGGGAGCTCTTTTATACAAGTCCCCACATGATAGGTTTTCAACAGCTTTGAGTTTGATATCTTACATCACTGAGCAACACTATTTGCATTTAGCGCTCCGAGGGTTAAATGCCTCCGGTTTTCACTTTAATGAAAAGCACTTTGTCTGAAAAAAAAAGAAAAAGAAAACAGGCTCCAGCTGCACAGTATATACCCAAAAGTGAGTGCACAGTTGATTAGCTGAAAGCTACAGTCTGTCCTATCAGCCCAAGCTGACCAATTAATTTAAAATTCAATTAAAATTTCTGATATTTAGAATTCAACAATCTCCATTTTCTATGCCTGTCAATGAGGCTTCAGTACAGTATCCACTGTACTGTATTCAGTGCTCTCGTACCCCCTTGGGCAATACACTCCCAGCCTGATCAAACCATAGATTAGATTAGAGAAAAATATACCATAAAAAACATTCTTCCCTCTCCAGACAATAATGCAGTAGATAGATAGATAGATAGATAGATAGATAGATAGCTCGATCTTCCGTACCATGGCCTATTCTGCTTTCTGACTTCAAAAGCCATAAGCAGTTTGACCACAGAATATGAAGTAGCATTACCCTGACATGGGATGCGGGGGACTGCACAGTCTTAACAAGAACACGAACTTCAGAAAACGGACTGTTTTTCAGGATAAGTATCGTTCATTACTGTGACCAATTGCGGGCATATGTATATGCCCTATGCGCCTTAATAAACCCCAGAGGGTTTAAGGGCAGCACAACGGCTGCCTTTTATTCTGATGTTGGCTGCATGCATTGTTAACAGACGCGATCAGCTCAATATGATTACATCACGTGGGGCTTTGATAATGAGACACGTCATTTTGGCGTGGGTGAGGGCAGGCCAGGGCTCCAGGCTTTTTTTTTTTTTACCATGAAAGTCGGAGACCTATCCAGCCACAACTCGCACTTCTCTTCCTCGGCAATATGGCTGATCAGCATTGTAAGCAGTGAATGATATGTATAATGAGCTTGCTTGTTTTGATGGGGTGAGTCACTAAATGAAATGGCAATGTCTTGGTTGTGGCTTCAGTCGTGCACGTCCGTTATCAAAAAAAAAGCCAACACCCTCTAGTGGCTCTTCGTTACAGTGTTGGTTTAACATTATTTACGCAGTTAATATTTTATGGCAAACATAAGTAATGACCACCCGATGTTCCTCAGTACACAGAAATAGTAATTTCCTACAAGGACCTCGTTCGGTCCCGGAAAAGTTTGAGGGTAAGAGGTGACCTCCCATCGCCCTTATTTCTATCCGCAATAAATTCTGTGGAAATGAACTGAATAGATATAAATTTATCGAAAGAGGGCGCCCGAGAGCAGGGATGCGGATGCTCTACGAATGACAAGCGGCTGTCTGGTGCACAGAATCGCCAGACCCTTCTCCGTCCCTTCTTGAGCGATATGATATCTCTGAACATGCAGTTCCCACGTAATGTACCCAGAGCGAGAAGCTCCCTGGCGCTAAATTAACTTTAAATCCACCTATGAGCGCAGAGACCTCTGTGGAACTGGCCGATATGGGAGGGTATCAGGAAACGGGAAGATTTGCTCTTTTGCCACTTTAAGGGACGACGTCTCGCACATTGCGAACGCGAGTTTTTTTCTGATTCGCACATTAAAAAAAAAAACAAAACTTGATTTAATTCTTCAGCCTGTGTGTCGCTGTGATGCCCATGAAGTGTGTGCTGATCGCCATCGTTCATCGAAATAATTCATTTTCTATACGTGGTGGTCCATTGTGTGGGAAGATCAGACAAAACTTGCGCATAGGTACACGATGGCCATGCAGACTGCCGCATTCGCTCGCTCAGTGAAAATGGTGCTGAAATGACGCTGCACGCGCTGCCAGTGCGTTATTTTTTTCTGAGCCCGTGCACAACGGCTGTTACATATTTGCATCCAAGGCTTTATTCTGCTAATTAATAATACATCGCATCATCAATAAAAAGCTGAGAATAAAGCTTCACGTAGCCGCGTGCCGGAAGAAGCACAGGGTTCCCTTATACTGCTTCTGTTTATCTCGGAACCCGCCAATACCACTGATTTGCGTTCCCTCACTGTTAACAGCAGAATCAGCATTTGAAATGTTCCGTTCGGACTCAGCTCGCATAACGTGTGTTGTTCAAATGCAGGAACCGTATGCACTGTAGGAGGGGCTCTGTATGGGCGATAACGGCACTGTATGGCATGCGCAAAGTTTATGTTGCGGGAAAAAAATGGGACGAACATGCCATCAGCACTCGGAGGCGTTGTTTTTGAATAGCATGCGCATTTAACATGTTCGGCTCCCCCTTCAAGAATGCTAGGAATTATTCCAACTTTTCTTCTTTTATTTTATTTTACGAAATGAACGCACGGATCGATACGGTATTCAAGACCTCTTGCATCCCCTTCTCAGAATCATCCATGCAATGCCGCAATGGAATGTGCTCACTTTGACATACTGAAAAAGAAAAAATATCTCTACTGTCGATGACTGATTCGATAAATTGTTCGGAATCACATTTTTTTCTTGCAGTTGGACTGTTCATTAGTTGCCCGTGCATTTTGACCTCCAATACCTGTCTCAGCATTAGGCTGTAACTATCCGTTTTCGGTCCAATGCGAACGAACTGAATTATTTGTGCTCACGTGACATTTAGTCACAATTTGGTTAAAAAAAATCCTACCCTTATTGACAGGAAGAAGACCCCCCCAAACCAACAAAAATACTGTGTCGGCTACCCTTTAAACTGAGCGATGGAGTTCAGCCCTGGTTACGTGTGCCGGGACGGGAGCGGAGGGGGTGGAGAGAGCGCGAGGGACTGCAATATCATTTGTGAATCGCGCTCAGTGCCGCAGACACGAGCTGCGAACACACGCGCCGCTCATGCAGGTGAGCAGTGAACGGACGCGCTTCCTGAGAACGCGGGACGCGAGGAGACACAATCCGCTGGATTTTGCCTGAAACATTTCCAAATACTTTGTGGGAATTACAGTTTTATCTCGCCTTCCTGTTTTATTCTCTTCGCAGATGTACCGCGCTGCGGCTTTTTCCTCCTCCTGTGCAACTGACAAAACTACAAAACCCAACGTGTTAAGTCAAAGGAGGTAAAGCAATCTGTGTACTTGGATGTTTTCTGAGAGGACAGGACAGCTCATTCGCTGCTTTTTCGCGGTAAGAAGGTAAGAAGACGACAAGCTGCATAACGCACTGTATCATCATCATTAGTTCCGAATCAGTGTTGGCTGGTATTGATATAGGTTATTCCGCATTGGGGGAATATCTACAAATGAGACGGTCTCTCGTACCCGAGGCTAGGATATAAAACTCCATTGTTTTTTTCTTTCTTTCTTTTTTGCATGGTAGCCTACAATATTTTAATGCTTCGATAAAAACGGACTTGGACTGTCCTCCTCGAAGTGAAACAACGGCGCAGTTTATCGTCATTATCTTTACATTTTTTTTTTTTTTAATATATCGACCTCAAAAGAATATTTTTTTGTGACCCATGGCAAGAGGAGACGGGTCATTTCAGTGCTACTGTGGGGAGATTGCGCATTTTTGGTGAAAGTCGGAGGAGAGTGAGCGGGGAGATAATCGTGGTTCATATCCTGACTGAGATTTACTGCAGCTGAAACGGCGTGAGACGCGTCCGGAGAATGAAGTCGCGCGCATTCGCCAGAGAGGGACTTCACTAGAGCGCAAGCGAAAATACGGCTAACGTTTGCAATTATTTGTCTATGCAAATCAGTGACATCCTCTTACGATTCTGAAGCCTGAAAGCAACAAATTGAGCCGCAGAAAACCATGAGGACTACTGGTGCAGTGGACTATTTATGCTACTGTTTAGTCCTCCTGCAGTTGCTGACTCAGCCTGCCGCTAAGCAAGTGCTGCGATACCGCCTGGCTGAAGAGGGTCCGGCCGATGTGAAGATAGGTAACGTGGCTGCAAGCATTGTAACGGGAGCCGGGTCTGGCGAGGTGACTTTCACTCTAGAGTCAGGATCTGATTATTTTAAAATTGACAATATTACCGGAGAGCTTAGTACTAATGAGCGGCGTATAGACCGGGAGAGATTACAGCAATGCCAGATGATATTTGATGAGAACGAATGCTTCATAGATTTTGAGGTGTCCGTGATTGGACCGGCGCAGAGTTGGGTTGAGCTGGTCGAAGGGAAAGTGATAATATTGGATATTAATGACAATACCCCCTCCTTCCCCTCGCCTGTACTGACTTTATCAGTGGAGGAGAATAGACCCATAGGAACACTTTATTTGCTGCCTACAGCCACAGACAGAGATTTTGGCAGGAATGGCATTGAGAGATATGAGCTGCTACAGGACAGTGGGGAGAGCTCTGGCAGGAGAGCTGGATCGAGCTCATCAGGACGCGCAGACGGCAGCGATGGTTACTCGGGGAAGAGGAGATTTGATGCAGACGCGGCAAGTAGGAGTAGTGTCTTCGAGCTCCAGGTGGCGGACACTACGGACGGCGAGAAGCAGCCTCAGCTAATAATTAAGGGGGCCCTGGACCGGGAGCAGCGAGATTCGTATGAGCTGACGCTGCGCGTTAGGGATGGTGGAGACCCACCGCGGTCCTCACAGGCCATTCTGAGGGTGATGATCACTGACGTCAACGACAACAGCCCGCGATTCGAGAAGATCGTCTACGAAGCAGACCTGGCGGAGAACAGCTCGCCGGGCGCCCCCATTTTGCAGCTCAAGGCTGGCGACTCGGACGTAGGCGTGAACGGCCAGATTGAGTACGTGTTCGGGGCGGCCACCGAGTCAGTCCGGCGGCTGCTGCGGCTGGACGAGAGCTCTGGCTGGCTCAGCGTCCTGCACCGAATTGACCGTGAGGAGGTCAGCCAGCTCCGATTCACCGTCATCGCCCGGGACCGCGGACAGCCGCCTAAAATGGACAAGGCCACCGTGGTCCTCAACATCAAGGATGAGAATGATAATGTGCCCACCATTGACATAAGGAAGATTGGGAGGATATTCCTGAAGGATGGCGTCGCTAATGTAGCGGAGGATGTGGTGGTTGACACCCCAATCGCTCTGGTGCAGGTATCAGACCGAGACCAAGGGGAGAATGGAGTGGTAACGTGTACAGTGGTGGGGGACGTCCCCTTCCAGCTGAAGCCAGCCAGCGGCATTGACGGGGAACAGAATAAGAAGAAGTACTTCCTCCACACGTCGGCTCCACTGGATTATGAGGCTATCCAGGAGTACAATGTTGTCATTGTTGCTGTGGACTCTGGAAGCCCCAGCTTGTCCAGCAATAACTCCCTGATTGTGAAGGTGGGGGACACCAATGACAACCCTCCCATATTCAGTCAGAACATCGTGGAGGTGCCGTTCCCGGAGAACAATGCTCCTGGTGAAAGGGTGACCACCGTGGTGGCGCTGGATGCTGATAGCGGCAAGAATGCCGAGATAGCCTACAGCTTGGACTCCGCCGTCAATGGGGTATTCTCCATTGACGCAGACAGTGGGGACATCAGGGTGAACACCATTCTAGACAGGGAGCAGACGGAGAGGTATGAGTTCAAAGTCATAGCCAAAGACAAGGGGGTCCCTGTGCTCCAGGGCTCCGCCACTGTTGTGGTGCTGGTGGCGGACCGAAACGACAACGAGCCCAAGTTCATGCAGGAGGTGTTCACTTTTTACGTGAAGGAGAACCTGCAGCCTAATAGTCCAGTTGGCATGGTGACAGTGATAGACGCTGACAAAGGTCACAATGCGGAGATGAGCCTTTACATTGAAGAGGAGGAGGACATATTTTCTATTGAAAATGACACTGGCACAATATTCTCTACCATGTCCTTCGACAGAGAGCAAAAAACTACCTACACATTCCGAGTGAAGGCGATTGACGGTGGGGAACCCCCAAGGTCAGCCACGGCAACGGTGTCCTTGTCCATTATGGACGACAACGACAATCCTCCCTCCGTCACATTCCCGGGCAACAACTCGTTTACTCTACTGCCACCCTCCAGCAACATTCGCACGGTGGTGAGGACAATCCTGGCAACGGATACGGACGAGGGCATCAATGCCGATCTCAACTACAGCATTGTGGGCGGGAACCCCTTTAAGCTGTTCGAGATTGACACAGCCAATGGCGTGGTGTCGCTCGTGGGGAAGGTGGAGCCGAAGCACTATGGCCTGCACCGGTTGGTGGTTCAGGTGAATGACAGCGGCACCCCCTCCCAGTGCACCACCACTCTCGTTCACGTCTACATCAACGAGACCCTGGCTAACTCCAGCATCGTGGAGGCCCAGATTTCAAAAAGCTTGGTCACGCCGCTGTCGGTGGACGTCGCTGGTGACCCCAACTATGACTTAGGCAAGCAGCGGCTGAGTATTGTGATTGGAGTGGTGTCTGGCATTATGATCGTAATCCTAATCATACTCGTGGTGGTCATGGCGCGGTACTGCAGGCCAAAGAACAAGAACGGCTACGAAGCCGGTAAGAAAGACCACGAGGACTTCTTCACCCCACAGCAGGACAAGAGCAAGAAACCAAAAAAAGATAAAAAGAACAAGAAATCAAAGCAGCCGCTGTACAGCAGCATAGTCACCGTAGAGGCGTCCAAGCCCAACGGCCAACGCTATGACGGCGTCAATGAGAAGCTCTCCGACAGTCCAGGCATGGGTCGCTACCGCTCGGTCAACGGTGGGCCAGGCAGCCCAGATCTGGCCAGGCATTACAAGTCGAGCTCGCCACTGCCCACTGTTCAACTCCACCCGCAGTCGCCCACGGCGGGGAAAAAGCACCAGGCCGTGCAGGACCTTCCTCCTGCGAACACCTTCGTGGGAACAGGGGATAACATATCCATCGGATCGGACCACTGCTCTGAGTACAGCTGTCAGACCACCAACAAATACAACAAACAGGTAAAGACATCATCCCCACCTCCTCTCCCACCTTTACCTCTGCATTCTTCTGTGTTCCCCTCTCTGTGTGAGCTTTTTAAATCTTCCTTTTGGACTTTTTGTTTGTTGTTCTTTACTATCATGTCTGCTTTTGCCTAGATGTGTTTCCACAGGCTAGGCTGCAGGTTGGGCTGTGAGGTTTTCCTGCTGAGGTCAGGTTTTCGGATAGCTTGGGCTGAGAAAGGGCGATCGAGGGCCGCCTCTCGTAAGGAGAGCAGTGCACTGCTTTAAACATGGCATTGCTCTGTGTGTGGCGTGACTTTATTTGGTCATTTGTTTTTCATGCTGCACGCTCACACGTCATTAGTTTGTTTCCCTCCATACGATCACTCTCGCTCACGTATATGCACACTTGCTCTCTCACACACACACACTCTCACACGCGCACACACACTCTCACACGCGCGCACACGCACGCCTATGCATGGAAATGCACTCAGCCATGCTTTCTGTTAAACACATACGCAAATGTGTTTGCAGTTTTGTATGTATGCAAACACTCTCTCATAATCAGCGCGCACACTGACTTTGTATTGGCAAATTTGAATTTTCATATAACGGAATTGAAAAGACGAACACCGACCCAGTAATGTGGAGCCACTTTGTGTCCATTCGGCAGTGCATGTCCTCACACTCGAGCCAATGCGCACGGAAACCTATGCTCTCACCTGACACATGCACGCTTGGAAACTGGAATACATACTCACACACACACACACACACACACACACACGCTGACACAGTAGCTCATATTCACATGCACACGCATACATGCAGCTCACATGCATACACAGCAGAACAGAAAGAAAGTAGAGAAGTCTGTGAAAAGAGTCAGGGCCAGGCTTGTCTTTGCTGCGATTCTGTCCTACCTTCTTATGCTGGAGGTGAAGGGCGGTGAGGTAACCGTGAGTCACAGGAGCTGCTCAGGTTGAGATATGAACTCTTGTGTTACGTTCAAGAGCTGCCATTCAACTCGACCGGCTGCGTCTGGACGGTGAGGACACGTTTCTACGGCCACTAACTGACCGAGCGGCATAATTAACCATTCTTGTTCTTTTTATACGTTCCAGCACATTTATAATTGGATGAAAGTGTTCTCCTCTGCTACAAGAGGAGAGAACATTTCTCTCGCGAGGATTTGCTGCAATAAGGATTCTGCATCATCTTTATTATTCATTTATTTATTTTTGTTGCTTGGGTGAGGGAACGAAGGGTAATACATTATGGAATCAGCTCCTTTTATTGGGCTTTCACTGGAATAGAACAGTTACTTTGTTGTTTCTCGTGTTTTCTGCAGAGAACTAATGAATTATTGATCACATTCTTGCATGGTGCAAGCAACCCCACCAGCATTCCTGAGTACGGTCCCCTCTGTTCAGAAACCTCGCTGAAGATTCACTTTCCTCCTATTCCCCCCAACTCTCTCACTGTCTCAGCCTCTCAGTCTCTCAGTCTGCCTCTTTACCAAATCTATTTTTTGCCTCCTTTCCTGTTGGTCCACAGTCCTTTGAGCGTACTCCTCTCTCATTTGCTTTTTTCTTTCTAATTTACAGCTCTCTCCCTCCATCATTTTCCAGCTTCTCACTATTTTGTCTGTCTGTCCACTCCTAGCTCTGTATTCCCCCCTCTCTCTCTCTCTCTCTCTCTCTCTCTCTCTCTCATTCTCATTGTTTTACTGGCTCTCTCTTGTTGTCTCCTGCGCCAGTCCTCCGGCTCTCCCCTGTTCAGTAATGGACAGGTTGCGTGATGGCTTGAATAGGCCTTAATGCCGAACAATAAAGTATTTCAGAGCGCCGCTGCTCTCAGTGCGGGGAGTGCTGTTGCCGGTGTTTTGTACGGATGTCTCATACATAATTAACACTGCACTCTATCGGCTGCTGCTCCGCGTGGATTGTGTGTCTCAACTGCACTTATTATTAATTTATTTATTTACTTTTATGCGCGCGCTGCAGTAGTTTTATGGTTGGCTGACTGTTTACGCGATTTAATAGCGCTTGCTTATTGAACGTAGCGAACCGTGCGCGTAATCGCGATCTGAGACGGTTCTTGTGATTCAGCATAATGGAGTCTTAGCTTATTTGGTGCTAAAAAGGCGTAGATTGATTTATTGAATGAACAGTGTCGTATTTTCCATAACTATGGGACGCCTGTCTGCGGAATACAAGAAGTGAGCAATTTTATTGGCTTTTTTTTTTTTTTTGTGGCAACAAAGAAATAAATGAGGAAATGGATACATAATATTTCTATTGGGAGGAATTTGTTGGCATCTTAACATCTAAGGCTTTGAATTGCTTTAAGGCATAAATCTCCTGGCGCTGATCATTTAGAAGGTGACCGCACAGATTCAGCATCACTCTTAACTTTAGTCTCATCAGCCTACGCCAGACCGCATCATTGCTTTCACAGAGTGTTGATGCAGAGGTCACTAAAGGGCTATTGAGGTTCAATCCCAGGATGTTACTTCTGCTGTTAATCACCTATGTATGTTACTTCACCCAAACCTGCTATGTTAAATGGAACTTAATCAGGTAGCATGCTGTTTCTAAGCTGTGTATAACGTCCTCTATGATGGTCTCTTCAAAGCAGACAAACGAAGACACAGAGATAGTTTGTGTCGTCTGCGAGCGATGATTCCTGTTAATTGTGTTGAGCTCAAGGTATCCGAGTTTGTATTGAGTCCCAACGCACTACCACTCAGTGTGGTTAAATTCAGTGCTGTTGTCTGTCAGTTTGAGGAGAAATGCCTGTGTTAAAGTTGGCGATCGTTTGAAAACTGCTTGTTTATTTGAGAGAGAGAGATGGAGGAATAGAGGACGACAAAAAGATGGCGAGAGAGAGAGAGAGAGAGGGAGAGAGAGCAGAAAGGGTCCTCTGTCTCTAGTGTTCTCCATGTTCTCTGGTGTCAGGTTACCTTTCTTCTGCTCACCTGCCTTTACCCACTATTAATGCAGGCCTGCGCTGTCAGGTATCCAGGCAACCAGTGCCATTTCCTGTGCCAGGACTTCACCTGCGCGACATTTAAGCAGTCATTAAAGTAACCAAATGCAGAAATAGAATCCGCTCCATCGCAGAGCAGCTGGCGAGAATCAGCCCCTCGGCCTCGCCTCACCGTTTTCTGACCGTGTCTCGTATTTCTCTGGAAGGAAGGAGGTAACGTCGGAGAGCACAAGCGATACCTCTCCGAATCTCATCGGCAATTAATTCTCAGGATAACCTTCGACCACGGGCCGATCGATCCCACGCCAAGTACGCGCCTGGAAATTATGCGCTTGCATTCAGCCGTATAAACAAGCAAATTAAAAGCCATGATAATTTTCTGTGGAATGAAATTGTGTTTTGTGTTTTGTTTTTTTTTTCTCACAGAAATAAGGTAATCAACAAAAATAATTGAATAGCCCCTCGGAGATGCCCTTTTTCCAGAAAAATTTATTGAATAACAACTGTCTTAAATTTGCTCTAAATAACAGAGTCCATGTTTTCACTGCCCTTGGGGGAGTTATTATGTTTATTGTGTGTTCTGTGTGCTGTGGAATTATGCTCAATGAAAAGTCCATGTATAAAACAGCAAAGACTTTGTGAAACCTGGCCACTTTAGTCCTTATGAGCCCTTATGTGCAGCCCAGAGGAAGATGGCCTCCATCTCTCCTATCTGCTTCATATCGGTGTTTAATGCTCGGCATGAAACTGTGAATACTTCCTTGGCACTTCCACCTTTGGTTTGTTTTGTGTGATTTCAGGCCAGGATATATTGCAAACTAGAGTTTGCAGAGAAGCAGAACTCAACAGGAGTACAGTTGCTAAACTCTCAGTAGTGTGTGAGGAATGTTCAAAAGCCATCAAGTCTGCCAACAAGTTGTTTAGTTGTTATCAGGACTAAATCCTAGATGGCGGCTTATGTCGGCCATTTTGAGTCGGATCAGGCTGAAATACAATAGCACCCTAAGTCCTTGGTGTAATGATGCTGCATGTGAAGTTTTGTGAAGTCGGCTAATATCTGCTGACACGAGAGTCTTATCGTCAAAAAGTTAACAGATAAGGGACGACGTAAGATGCCGGATGGTTCAGTATGTGATTAACTCAACTGAACAGTACTAGTCCAGTTGAGTTAATAACCGTCCAGTTGAGCTTAAAATCGGTTTTGATCAATGCTTTGTGGAAGGGATTGCAGAAAAACAACATTATAGGTTTGAATTTACTCGTCCAAATATACCATTTATTTACACTTTTAAGTACAATTAGATTGCTTTGAAGCATATTTAGCATTAGATGTTATTAGAAATGCCACTGACTGTGCATTTCCAGTATATTACATTATCTCCCACATCGTGCAGGGCATCTTGGCTTTTTAATGAAAGCAGTGGTCACTGCACAAATGTAGTAGAACTTATGTTACACGTAGAGGAGTAGACCAGACGTGCTCAAAGCCCGCTATGGAAAGGGGGCTTTCCGCTTTTTACCGGAATAGTCCTCAGTGATTTTTTTTGGTAAGGTGCACTTTTCTCTGTATTAGAACTTATTTCCCTGTGGTTGGGAGGGCCGGGTTCCCCTGTAGCGCTGGGCTGGCTGCACTGCAGAACGGGCAGCATTTTTCAGATCTGCTGCAAGCGAGACGTCCCACATCACCAGCTAAGCCCTTTTCTCAATTTTAAAACGCGAGACACAGAGTGAAATTTTGCAGAAATTCGCCGGCGACTCCAAGGCCTAGCGTCGGCGTGGCGCTGCGATAATTGCTACAAGCGCGGGCCGAGTCTGCTGGGTGATACTTGCGGTGGTGTTTTTTTGTTTTTTTTTTTTTGTTTTGTTATCACAATCACGACTCCATTATGTAAAACAAATGAGCACTCATTTACTTTGCGGCGAATTTGTTTCAACCAAACACAATTGTATCTAATGATCTCAGGCAATCACTCCTCATTCTTGTGAGGGTCTGTCCTGTTGGCCCCGGAGAGAGTCCAGCCTGTAATCTGATCTTCTGTCTGATGTGGTAATTACACTTGATTTATCAGCACAATAGTGTCACATCCATGCCTGGTGGACATTGCGTTTTATTCTCTGGTTTTTGCAACATGTTACATTAATAGATAAGTGACTGTATTTCAGCTTCATGCTTCTTATTTGCGCGGCTTTGGTCATTTTACGCCTTCTTTGTGTCTTGTTAAGAGAATCCTGGTATTTATTTCCTTCTCTGTATGAGCAAATACGGCTTCTATTCCAAATTTTATATCCTATTCATTACATAACCTCTCTTGCAAAAATTTATAAACCGTATATTCCATAGGAAGTTGATTGTGAATTGCTATCTTTTTTTTGAGTTGTTGATGTTGTTTTTGTTTTCAGTTTTATTATCAATCCCCCGCCATGACCCAAGGTGGAACAGGGATGCTGTAATGGAGCCTGTCTCTCTGTCTGTCTGTCCATCTGTCCATACATATCGGTGGGGACAAGTTTCCTGGGTGACCACTTTGCCCAGATGAATTAAATGTTTATGTGCGTGTGTTGCTTCTCATGACCTTGATTGGGGTTGAAAAGAGGATGCCATGGTGGTGTGGGATATTGATGGTAATTTCATCTTTTTTATTTCTTTATTTATTTGACTTACTTTTTTTGGTGGCTAGCCTATATAGGGCAACAGTCAGTATTATTGTCGAGAGTTAGTTTTAGGAGTTTAAATAATGTCTGCCAAAGGCCTACTGAGTGAAGTGCACTTTTAGCATCATGACTGTGTTGGGGGAGCCCCAGAGTTGCGTGTTGGGCATTGAATTAGAGCCTCTTTTAAAGGGCTGTTCTAACTGGATCCTGGACTAGGGTTTGCTTATTTATTAATTTATTTATGTTTCCTGCCCTCTGATGGTAAGTAGTAAGTACACACACTTCCCTTTATAACCTGTCTGTAATGGTCTTTGGTAAAAGGTCTGCCTTTGTGAGTGCTGATATACAGCATCGCGCCGGCTCCCTTTTTCCAGATGTGAGCGCTGCTAGTCCCTATCGCTGTATGGAAGCATTCGGTCTCCTCGTCTTCCTTTGTTGTGATGTAGTGTTGAGTGTTTCCAGGACGGTTTCAAGTTACAGCGATTACTCAAAGGCTCAGCTATGTGCTATAGGGTGTGCTTGGCCATCCTTTATGCAGTTTCATTATTTTCTCATGGTTTACTCCTGCGCTGAATAAAGTGACATTTTTCCAACTTGCGTGTCTGCTTAAAGGATTTCTTCCCTGTTCCTGCGGTCTTGCGGGTTGTTTCTATTAATTGAGTAATTGTGTTGTTATTCCCTCAGTGTGATCAACTGTATTCACTCTGATTGTGCTGTGTATATAGGTTGTATGTTTCGTCTCAGTCGGCGATCATCTTACTCGTAGGAGTGATGCTAACCTCTTATTTTAAAATCTAGCTTTCCTCTCTGGTGTCTCTTTCAGTGAGCAAATTATTAGGTACAGTGGGTTTTCCAAGCCATCTTCCATTTCTCCTCATCATAAATGCAACCTTGTGGCTCATCTTTGGTCCTGCAATTAGCTCCCCGTCTGCTCAGTACGTAACAGAAATGTAAGAGTTACTTAGCTTTTATGTCAACTGGTTGCACACAACCGATAAATTAACTTCCAACTGATCTGATGAGTTTACTCAGCTAAAGATCTGATATTTTAAGTAATTCTTGATAAATTTAGTTGTGCAAAACTCAAAATGTTATGGTATATCTAACATGTAACAATTTGTCAGGGTTAAGACACCCTTGACTTGAAGCTTTCTCCTTGGTCACGTTCGATGATTTGCGATTGGATGGGTATTTTAACCAATCAGTGGGATAGTCAGGGATCCCTGCTGTTTCGGGACAATGTCACGCAGTTTGTGGGAACACTTTCTGAAATGTTTCTCTCCTGTGGGAGCGCTGGGCCTCTGCAGTAGTGCGGGTGAGCTTAATGTGTGCGCGAGTCCAGTCAAAACCTGCTGACATTAACCATACGCCACAGCGCTACACTAATGACTGCTCTAAGCTATGGGGTACCACCTCTCTGGCCTTTGTGTGTGTGAAATCCCTCCGGAATGTTCCATTATAATCCTCCAGTGGCCTTAGGTGATATAGTTTGGTGTGAATGTTTGTATTGCTTTGCGCAGAGACTAGGGGTCACTGGATAATAGTATTGGTGCTCATTTTAGATGTTAGAAGAAAAAGCCTTCCTTAATCCAGTAAAAACTGAATCAGCTTTAAGGGCAGTATTTACTTAAGAAATTCGGTTGTGCAACCGTTCCTAATTTTGATTTGCAGGAGTAGTTAAGTACAGCTTAAGTACTACATCTTGTTTTGGGGTAATTTTTACTAGTTTGCCAATGGGGTAAGTAAATTTCACTTGTCAAGTCAAACAGTATCTTGTTTTAAGAAAAAAAAACCACTTAAAACAAGTTACTATTTGATTTGACATGTGAAAATAACCTCAAAAAGAATTTTTTTGTCTTACAAAGAAAAATGATGATAGAAATAAGTGTTTTAAGTCTTAAAATAAGTAAATTCATCTTACCTAGTATTTTTTATCTTATCATTTTTTGCAGTGAATGTATGGGAGTGTTGGCAAGGCATGCGTTTCCTGACCAAACATGTAATTGTAGCTCGGGAAAGTGACTATTCATCACAGTTTAACTGGGACCTAATGAGCAAAAAGTATAATTAGATTAAAAATTGGCTGCTGCTGGCACATCTTTTATAAACCAGCCAATGATTCTCATAATTAAAAAGAAGAATCCTCCATTCACAACTATGATAAATAGGATAAAATAATACCACAAAATCATATTAGCCATCAGTTCTGTTACTCCATTAGTGCGGCGAATTGGCTATCGCGTGCTCCGCTTGCTTTCCGACTGTCGTTAATTTGATAAAATTTGTTGCGGCTGTGATTTAGCGCTCTTTCGCAGTCGTAAAGGCCTTCCTGCGGAGAGAGAGAGAGAGAGAGAGAGAGAGAGAGAGAGACCCCTGTAAATTGAACTGGCCGGGAAAATCCTGCTCGCGGTTCGGAATTTTAAACACATCAGTCTGCTGGTGATGACTTGTTTCATTATTGCGGCTCCCAGCCGGTGAAGAAAAACAGAAGAACTGCGTCGCACGAATGAAAAGGCTGGAGTTTCAAACAGCAACTCATCTGCACAGAGTCATGGCACATACTGCATACACTCAGTGTGTGGTGCTCTTAGGGTCTTTACAGTTACTGGAATAGCTTCATATCGTGAATGTTTGTATGTGGTATAGTCTGCAGCATTCATGCATGATTCTTCTATTTGGGAACTTAAAATGCCGCTTGTGGTAAAATACCCTTAATGGACAGTGTGCTCGATATGTATGGGCTCTGGTTTGTCTGTGAGATGCACATTATATGGGATTAGCGTAGGCATGTAGGTATAGAACATGTTGTAGATAGTGTCATTTTATGAAATGCATGCGCGTTATTGTGTCAGATTACATATCCTGACTGACCTCAAGAATCTATGTTGAATATACTTAAGGATCTAATATGGCAGCATACTGTGTAGAGATAAATATATTTATTGGTCGAGACTGTAGACTAGAGATGGCCTTGACTTGGCGTTCTATCGAGTTGTTTTGCTTTCAGCCGACTTTGACTGTCTGCTTGCTCGCTTTTTTCTTTTCTGCATCTCTCTCTCTCTCTCTCTCTCCTGTCACACTCCCTCTGTTATTGTATGTCAACAATAAGTCGAGAAATTGAAGTTCTTCAGACTGATTGGAGAGCAAATTCATTACATTCATCAGGGTATGTTTATGAAAAGATGCAGCAAGAATTCCTTTAATGCTCCATGATTGCGGCGCGGAGGGCTGGCTGTACGAGGTAATAATACCGAGCGTTCGCACTGAATAAACACGACTTGTGACATTCTTTGCCAATTTCATTTTCTCGAGGAGGTGAGGTCTTCTTTCTGCAGCAGCAATTCCTGAGGTGTCGCCCTTCGGAAAATACGTGTTCCCTCTGCACGACGAGCACGTATTCCTCGCGGCGGAAAGTGTGGCGTTTTCATTTCCACTTTGATCTCATTGATGTTATTGTTTTATTCCTTTCACCTTTCTACTTTAATCTCGGAAACATTTTGTGTCACTGGGCTCCGTCAGTGAGGCAGGATCGAAATGCCGACAGTGCTGAGAGGTTTGCGGTGTTATTTGTGTTGAAATCGGCGGAAATGGTATTTGTCCTCTTCAACTAGACCCTGAGTGCCATCCATTTAAAACGTTTGAAGTGCAGCCTTTGTTCCGAAGTGACACTGTGCAATTTGTCTCTATGTGGAGAGTTGAAGCGCTTGGGTCCAACTCCCCACCTTCTCCATCACGGCCCTCCATGAAGAGCAGATTCTCTGCCTGGATAAACCTCTCCAGAGGAGTGCAGGAACACCCCAATCTCCAGGTCCTCCTGTAAATAATAATGCAAAAATATTCACTGCACATTCACAGCTATTACGTCTTCCTGCATTCTTTTAAAAGTATGGGACCGGAGTTTACTGTCCGATTGTGAGGCTGTTAGACCACAGATGAGAGTGTCGTTAAGTTCAAATGCTTTAAAAAACTAGAGAAACACTACTGGGAGATTGGTTTTCCATCCAAAAAATGCATTTCCTGTGGTTCTGATTCAGGCAAAACTCTGCCTTTTCTTTCCTGGTTTCAGTGTGTAGTAATATGCTACATTATATAACCAAATAGATTCTGCTCAACAAGCGCTAGGGACCGTCGTCTTGATTACCTGATCGTGTACCTTAAGCAGCAATAGACTATCAGTGGCTAATATCGACTTGTTTATGATTGTACTGTAAAACTCCTAGTTCACAACCTTAGCTACTAGCAGCTGCATCCAGAATAGTTTTCAGGTTGAGGTACCCACTGAGGGTACCGGGTAGCCCTTCAATCCTCCGTCTGCACACTGGGTGTTAGCTCTGTATTCTCCCAGCCTGCTCCGGTCTGAGTATCTGATCCCTTGGCTGCATTTGGGAGAATTACACAGCAACGGAATAAAGCGTTGTGCCGCGCGCTCCTACAAGGGCGGCGTTTGAAGAATACTCATTTCCCTCTGCCTGCGGAGGATGCATTAACGACTCCCTCCACCAAGAAAATGGCTGAATTTCCTCAGCTCAAAGCGTGGCTACAAATGGGATTATGTTAGCATGACACGAGATGCCCGTCTGTCCGACTATGGGGGACTGCGCTTTTAATGAAAGAGAATCTTTGAGGATCGTTGACACGATGCCTCACCTGCTCATGTGTACGCGTCTGCCATTTGTGCTCGTGTGTTTATGTGTGTTTGTTTTTGTGTTTGCACGTATAAGTGTGTGTGTGTGTGTGTGTGTGTGTGAAAGCATTTATTTCCACTTATCTATTCACCACTTTTTAAAAAAATCTGGCATCTCCGATCCCATCTGGATGTGCTACGTCCAATCAGTGAACTGTGCGCATGCGTGCTCAAATTCAGCTATGCCGCCATCTTTGGAGAGCGGAGACAGTTTGTAGTTTTCCTCTGAAACCGGGCATTTGTCAGCATCTTCTCTCTCATGGTCACAGTTATCGCTTCCACTGTGCACAGAATTATGGTGAGCTCCCTCTGAGAGCAACCTACAGGTGCTGTGTGGCCAGTAGGAGGCGCTTGAGTGAGAAACACCTCCAACCCAACCAACTGTATCCCTCCCGTATCCCTGAGCAGCGTAGAGACCACTGTGATACGGCTGCGCCCAGTCGGCATTGGCACGGCTAGATACGATCCGGGACGGTGATGGTCGCTCTCACTCCGCAGTCTTCGCCTTTACCAAGTGAACAACAGGAGCACATAACCATTCGCCTTGGTGTCTTCATCCAGTGGTGGTCGTGTGGGTGTCTGACAGTGTGTGTGTGTGTGTGTGTGTGTATGCTTCTGTATGTTTCAGTGTCAGGGTTATGGTGATGTCTCTAACACTGAGGAGAATGAGAACGGCGTGGGTGCGAGAGACACTTGAACTGCGGAATATTCATTAGATTTATGAAAACAACGGGAACTCCATCTTGATACGGCGTCACCTGTGAGAGCCAAGGCTATTAGAGTCTGACGATAAATCTTGTCAGACTGAGCAGTGCTCTGCAGCTTATGAAAAATGAAGGTCATGCTCGCCATAGTTTATGGGATACACGGTTAGATGTTATAAAAAAGGTGAATTATGGAGTCCTGTAGGCATTTTCAGGAATGCTAATTCCCCCCCCCCCCTTTCAGTTTATGCCTTTTTCAGTAGGTTGTGCATTCTGTCGTATTAATAAACCAAACTGGCTGCAGTAATTTAAATTCATTGCTCGTAGCGTGACTACTTTCATTACTTTATAAAAATGGAAATTCGCTCATGGACAAAAGTTTTTTTGCTGCCAATTTCCTTTTTTTGCAATTATTGTGGTGGCCTCTTTCAGCCGTCAAACACGCCTCATTTTTCAGAACAATTTCAGGGTGCATACGTCCTCTTCATGCCGCCAATTAAATAACATCAGGCAGAAGGCAAAATTAATCAAAATGGATAGACTGTTGTGAGGTCGATTTTGGCGTGCGCAATGGATTAAGAGAGAATAAAAAATGCTTTCTAACAGCATGTTATGGACCAGAATCCCAAATGAAAAGCTGTCTGCTATGATTCACTATCTCAGCATACAGATGTATGCGTGGCCACAGTCAACACAAGTAGTTCACTTACTGAAATTCTCATTTTGGAAGGGATGTTATGCTTTAAGCGCTGCGTGTATTTTTTGACTTCATGCTGGTACATGCGCGGATTATGGGTGGTTTTGTGCTGTTCTTCTAATAAGTCCCACACTATGTGCTTTTGCATGGCTGCCATCTCCGGTTATGAGGACAGATTAAGCTGTTCGTGATGAGAAAACACACTCGTGTTGCGTCATTACGGGGGCCAGGCACGGTCGGCAGGAAGGCGCTAAACCTTGCAGAAATGGCATCTGAAGACACACAAGCCGGGTAGATGAATTGTTCGGCAGTAACCTCTTTTGCTCCACAGTTTGAGGGGAAAGTCGCAGCGCATTATGTTCTTTATGAATTCTCCGGCATGCACATCAAACGGGATGTTGTGTGTGATGCAGTGAGTCTGTTTCAATAGTCGGAGCTCTCTTTAAATCCCTCTGCGACTCACTCGCCCGTCTGATCCAGTGCGAAGGATTTCTCTCAAACCAGGGTCTTACTCCAAAAGACTGAGCGCAAACTCCGGCGGCCCGTGTGCATACCAAGCGAGCATGAAATGTTTTAACATTGTTGCTGCCATGCAGATGCAATGTTATAACGCACCAGTAAACCTTGTAAACTCGGTAGTAACATTGTACGAACGTTTTATGTTTGTTTTGTACGTGCAATAGTTGGCTGGGGGGGGGGGAGGGGATCAGGTGTTTGATAGTAGTTGAATGAAAATGGGCCTTTTCCTCACAAACTGAGAACAAATTCTAATTCTGAGAGGTTGAATTTCAGCTCGGCTTGTAGCCATAGATACATTTGGGCTGTGTTGCCCAATGATGTGCCATGGAGGGCTGACAGTATGCAAGCTTTCAACCAATCACTACACCTGCTGATTCTTATTAGATTTGCTTATTGGTTCCATTTTCTCTGCCCGATGGTGAGGTAATTAGTGAAATCTGCATGTGTGGTAATTGGTTGGAATTAAAGCTTGAATAGCTTCTTTCTTGCATGGTACACGATTGGGCAGCACAGTGCGACAACATTCGTGGCCAATCCTAGTCCTGTAGGGTCTCAGGGTGGGCGGGAATTTGTTTTTATCACCCACATTAGGCCCAAGAAACCAGGTGAGGTGAGTTAACTGTGAATTCAAGTGTTTTAATCGATCAGTTAAGTGCAGAGTCACAGCAAAAACCGGTTGATACTGTGGCTCTCTCAGACCAGGGTTGGTTACCGCTGCTTTAGAGAAACCAAATACTCTGATGAGACGTTCCTCTCGCCCTCCGGATAGCGAGTGAAATTTGTCCTTGGCCTCTGAAATGAGCAGTCAGACGAGGCGTCAAATTGGAATGTTTCGGCTTCAGCGCCGTTGAAACGGAACTTTCGATATGAAGAATAAGCGGCAGGGAGTCAATTGCGTCTGCAGAATCTGCAGTCTGACCCGATGGAGAGGTCAAATCGCTGCTTCCACGGCGATGAGTTGCGTCTTCACCCTTCGACAGAGAGCGAGCGCCGATCCTCCTCGCTCACAGGTCATTATTCGCCTTTCTGACATCAAAGAGCCTGAGTTATGGAGGCCGTCTTCGGAGAGAGCGGCTCATCTCGGGCCCGGCGGTAACGGCGCGGGTCGGATGGATCACTCTCGTTTAGTTGACGGTTTTGGAGCACAATATAAGTATGCGGGTTGATATTTGCTGCGCTCCATTTGGTCTGGGCGGGGTCCGCACAGGCCGTCGGACGCATCGAGCAATTGCAAATTACAGAGCCCGGGCTGATGGTGAGATTGCTTTCGGGAATAGGCTTGCGTTGTAACCTGAGTGAAACAGCAGCTAGCAGTTAGCAACAATCAGTACGTAACTTAAGTCTTGCTAGCGGCAAATTTTGTGGAACCTCCATGTCGATATAACTGTGGCTCATCAGGGAAAAAAAGACGAGGCATAAGCTTTTACGCAAAGTTTCTCTTGTTGTCATGGCTGCAATCTCCTGTTTTTCTGGGCTGGAAAGGCTGATTAATTATATTTTTGGGTGGGGTGGCGGAGGGATACCGAGGGAGTTTTTCAGTCCCCCCTGTTTCCTCTGCCAAAGTTTCAAAACGAACTGCACCTTGGGAAAGAGGCTTATGTAACTGAAGCGGTGGGTATGGGGAGTTAGCTGGGACATTCCAGGGTAATATTAAAGTTGTGCTCTCTCTCTCTCTCTCTCTCTCTCTCTCTCTCTCTCTCCCCCCTCCATGGCATGTGTACCAAGATTTATGGTTCTGCTGTTTTTTATCCCTGAAATCCTCCTGAATAGGTGTTCAGCCTACTCTGCTGCGTGTGAATCGAGGACACGACATTACCATTGGCAGCCCTGCTAATTTATTTCTAAACTGCTTCGTTATCTGCTGCAACACGGTCGGGTTTGAATGGGAATCCTTAACCCCCCCCCATCACCCTCCCTCCCTCCACCTGCACTCCTATTCTCCTCCATTTAAAGGAGGGTTAGCATTTTACATGGCCGACATGCTCCTCAGTGTTTCTATGGTAATGCGTTCGTTCAGTTCTGCCTGATTCTCCTCTGTGGCTATACGATGGCTTAATGGCGTACGCTTAATTTCGCCTCTGTCTTTGGCCCAGAGTGGGACGATATCGTTTTGCCCTGTGTTGAATAAAACTGAAGAACAACATAAACGGGGGTAAAAAAGTCTAGTCCTCGTGACGTTGTCCTGACAGTCTAGTACCTTGACATTTTTCGACTTACCAGTAGCTTGTCGCGAACACAGCGTTCCTTCAACTAGGTAGCAGCTACCTGCTGCAACCGCTAAAAGTTAGACCAGTAATTAAGTTCCCTGAACTCTGAACTCTCTACCTCGCACCTGCCCCCCTCCATCTCTTGTTTTCCTCTCTCTCCATCTCTCTCCCAGAGTTTCCTGATTGTCTTTCCTGCGCATGTTGCCTGATCTTCGCGCCCTTTTCGTTGCGGAGGGCTGGTAATTTGCGTCCTCCCCTTCGCGGCGGTGTGATTCATGACGTTAAATTAGCCGGTGAAAGATCATGAGTGGCTGTGCAAGGGCAGCTATAACTCATCTCTCGCCTTTCCGGAATGTTCTGCGGCCCTCCTCTGCTGCGTGCAGTTAACCGCCTTTTCATTATTTCTAATGTCAAAACAACATGCTTGCAAAGATATATATGTAGCACTGAACACCGCAGGTGATCCGGTGATGCCAGCAGCAATGAAAATACCTTCTCCTCATCGTCTGGTATTACCTAGTGGGGAACATTCCAGAAATATTAAACATAAAGCGTTTGTATTATTATTCTTATTTCATTGCTAAATGATTGCATCAATCGCTCTATACATCTTTTCTCCAAACTAAGAATCAGTAATGCAATGTAATAATAATAATAATAATAATAATACATTTTGTAACATAATCATCATAATAATAATAACAATAATAGAACAGCACATGAACTCATTAGCATGTGAGTGTTTTTGGAGCAGAATGTATTTCAACAATGTGTATGTGTGTGTGTGTGTGTGTGTCTATGTGCGTGCGTGTGTGTGTGTGTGTGTGTTCATCAAGGACAGAGAAGGATAGAGGCTATTTTACTTGCAATGGTACCGCACAGCTCTGAAGAATTGGGCAAATTCTCAGGGTATCCTGACTGCACAGTAGGCTGTTCTGACTGCACAATGCAAGTTAGGCTGTTAGCACACTGTACAGTAAGGCTGTTCTAAATGCATACTGCACAGGAGGCTGTTGTGTTTTCAGACTGTACAGTAAGGCTGTTCTGACTACGCATTGCACTGTAAGGCTGTTCTGTTTGCACACTGCACAGTAGGCTGTTCTGCTAGGACACTGCATTGTAAGACTGTCTGACTGCACACTGCACAGTAATGCAGTTCTGACTGCACACTGCACTGTACGGCAGTGCTGACTGCACACTGCACAGTAAGGCTGCTCTGACTGTACACTGCACAGTGAGGCTGTTCTGTTTGCACACTGTACAGTAAGGCGGTTCTGTTCGCACCCTGTGTAAGAACTCTGTTCTGTCCGCGCAGTGCAAATTAAGGCTCTAACTGCAGATTGTGCAGCTGTAATGTTCTAACTGCACGCTGAGCTTTAGGGTGCTCTGACTGTGTTCTGTGGAGATGAAAGTGTTTTTTGAGTTTTATAGCCATTTGTGTTGTCTCAGCATTTCTCCTCATAAACACTTCACAGCACACACTGCTCTCCCCAGAGCTCTGCTCCTTTGAAGAAATCTGTTGACGCGTCTATTAAATACAACTATTTCTGTGTGCTTAATCACAAAGAGTACTGTAAAATAGAGCGGGAGGGAGACAGCGAGAGGGAAGCTCTGCATGTGTGTGTATATGCATGTGGACATTCGCAGGTGTGTGTGTTTACGTTTGTGTGTGTCTTTGTGCTTTAAAGGATTATACATGTGTTAGTCCTGCTCTGGTCTCTCTCTCAGAGGTAATAGGTGCTGCTCAGATCTCTCTCAGGGGTAATAGGTGCTGCTCAGATCTCTCTCAGGGGTAATCAGTGCTGCTCAGATCTATCTCAGGGGTAATAGGTGCTGCTCAGATCTCTCAGTGGTAATAGGTGCTGCTCAGATCTCTTTCAAGGGTAATAGGTGCTGCTCAGATCTCTCAGCGGTAATAGGTGCTGCTCAGATCTCTCAGTGGTAATAGGTGCTGCTCAGATCTCTCAGGGGTAATAGGTGCTGCTCAGATCTCTCTCAGGGGTAATAGGTGCTGCTCAGATCTCTCTCAGGGGTAATAGGTGCTGCTCAGATCTCTCTCAGGGGTAATAGGTGCTGCTCAGATCTCTCAGGGGTAATAGGTGCTGCTCAGATCTCTCAGGGGTAATAAGTGGTGCTCAGATCTCTTTCAGGGGTAATAGGTGCTGCTCAGATCTCTCAGGGGTAATAGGTGCTGCTCAGATCTCTCTCAGGGGTAATAGGTGCTGCTCAGATCTCTCTCAGGGGTAATAGGTGCTGCTCAGATCTCTCAGGGGTAATAGGTGCTGCTCAGATCTCTCAGGGGTAATAAGTGGTGCTCAGATCTCTTTCAGGGGTAATAGGTGCTGCTCAGATCTCTCTGGGGTAATAGGTGCTGCTCAGATCTCTCAGGGGTAATAGGTGCTGCTCAGATCTCTCTCAGGGGTAATAGGTACTGCTCAGATCTCTCAGGGGTAATAGGTGCTGCTCAGATCTCTCAGGGGTAATAGGTGCTGCTCAGATCTCTCTCAGGGGTAATAGGTGCTGCTCAGATCTCTCTCAGGGGTAATAGGTGCTGCTCAGATCTCTCAGGGGTAATAGGTGCTGCTCAGATCTCTCTCAGGGGTAATAGTTGCTGCTCAGATTTCTCAGGGGTAATAGGTGTTGCTCAGATCTCTCAGGGGTAATAGGTGCTGCTCAGATCTCTCTGGGGTAATAGGTGCTACTCAGATCTCTCAGGGGTAATAGGTGCTGCTCAGATCTCCCAGGGGTAGTAGGTGATGCTCAGATCTCTCAGGGGTAATAGGTGCTGAACTCCACTTGATGGAATGGAGATGATGACCAGTCACCTCAGGACAGTGACCCGGGGCGATACGCACATGCACAGGATTAAAGTGTGTCTCGCGGGCTGATCTCTGAACCTGCCACTATCCATTTCCCATCAATGCCTTACACTCGCTTACACTGGATCTCAGGATGAAAATAACTCTGTTGTAAGCAGTGTGTAAGAATCGGTTCAGTTATTATATGTTTTATTCATTGTATCATTCTTTAGTTGCTCTGTGTAATGGCCGTGATTTTAAAGGCAATTACTGAATACAGATATTCTTTCACAATGAGGCTGACAGTGCGACAGTTCTTATTCATTGGTTCTTTTCAGTTTGCAGGAATGTGGAGGCAAAATGGAGGCAAATTGCATCGCTGTCCGCATAAGCGCTGGCTGCACTTTTTCAATGAAGGAATGATTCAGAAATATATTTTTGTTTTGCACATTTAGCCCCGTGAAACCTATGGACCTCGATATGGGTTCTTCAGATGCAGATGCTGTTTGCAAACCTGTGGAATTTCTGTCCAATTTCAAATTATAGTGGAGATGCCAGAGGTTTCCAGCAATCCCAAACATGTCCTGCTGAATAACAGGGAAATGTGTATAAAATCATGAATAAGATCTAGATATTTTCCATTTGAGGTGATGCTGTGACCTTAAAACCATGACAACCTGGGTTGAATATTTCTGTCAGTATGAGTGCAACCAGCAGATACAGAATCAGTAAGTGATATTGTCCTGCAATATGGAGGAAACAAATGTTTTTTATGACTTTGAACCTACTTAAGGGAAATCTTAAGAGAAAAGTTGAAGAGTTGGAATGCAAAACCCACAAAGTCCACTCAACCTCTGAGTTTTTTTTACTCAGCATAATATGCTGAGTAAATAAAACTCAATTATGCTGAGTAAAAAAAACTCAAAGAGGTGGAGTGGACTTTGTGGGTTTTGCATTCCAACTCTTCAGTTATAGTTTAAGAGGTTAAACGCTATTAGCAGGTTCATTCTTACTGATTTTGTCGCTCTCGGGCAAGTATCACCATAAATTCATCAGTTCCATGCTACGGTTCCCTAAAGCCACAGATTCACAGCCTGTAGTAATTGTTGGCATGGAGACATTATGAAGATATGCGCTGCCATTAACGGCGGCCGTTTTTCCAGTGCGATACTGCGTGGGTGAAGTGGGCGGGGTTAGGCCCAGGCGTGCGTGTGAAGCAGCAGTTTATTGGATGTGAGCCACATGATGCCGTGAAGGGTGGTGAGTCACCCTGTCCCAACTACTCTGGTCCCACCGCAGGGCATACACAAGTGGCTGAGACCGCGAGATGGGCGTGTCCCGATGTTTACACCAAACCGAAACACGCGTCGTTCTGCTTCAGGCAGGATTAACGCCATAATTCTACACTTTAGGGCGCGCCCCAATCCCCCGCCGCCCTCGAAGCGCGCAGTTTTGCGGCCTGGTCTCACGCACGCTTTTGCGACTTGTCCGCGTAGCTAAAACTTACGAGGAGAGTCGGAGCGAGACTCACCCTTTGACTCTAACAACATAGAGCCCTTCCGTTTTAATCACCATTACCCTCAGAAGCCCGAAGGTAAACACCGTCTGTTTTAGATAACAGGGGGGACACTGTAACATTACCCAGACTGTCTCCGCTGCTGGTGCAAACGGGTGTTTATTTCCCCACCCTGCGCTGCATCGCCCGTGCGGAGTGACCGAGTGCGAGTCCGCATCTGTAAAACGATCTACAGCTACTGTTTGTTTTTGCGCTCTTAGGCAGGGGGGACTGACGGACCGGTGCGGGTACTTTGTGCTTCTAAGCTCTCTTAAGTATTATGTTGCCGGCGAGGAAAGAAAACACCACATTCCTGGGATGCTCCTTCTCTGCATTCCGTCCCGAAGGACCGACGGAGCCGTCGCCCGCGGGCGTAGGTAACAGCGGAGGTGTTCAGAGCGGGACGGGACTGCACATGCCCAATCTCCGGAGTGCCTGGCCCCTCAACAAAAGGGCTGAACAAACATTCTGACCCCCCCAAAGGAAGCTGGGGTCATCTTACCGTCCCCATTCAACTAGGACGGATTAAAAAGGACCCACCCAGTCTCCTCTTTCTCTCTCTTTCTTCCAGTTTGAAAGAATCTTTACTCTTTTGACCCTCTTTTTCAGTTTTTTTTCCCCTTTTTTCATTCACTGTAGTGCATTCTTGGCCAAATTATAAAAAAAGCAGCCTGACCTTAAAACACGATGCATGACTGAGTAATGGACTTGCTTTTAAGCCCGTTTAAAAATAGCCCCATACTTCTGAATAATTTCGCCGGGGGCTTTTTATAAATACATTTTTGAGATGTTAGATTCTTTCTACATCATCTTAAGACACAAATAAATTAAATGCAGATTTTTTAATGCACACATTGCGGTTTCTGTATTTTGAAATGAATACAATGAATAGACATTGAAAAAAAGAAAAACATTTGAAATCTATTTCCAGTCGTGCATATTTTCATATTTTCCTGGCTGTTTTTTTTAATAAATTGCAGAAATGCCTCTTGAAAATGGCCTCCGTTATAAAGGAGAGGGAAACAGATGATGTGTTCTCTGCCTTTATGGGAGCAGCGAGCTAGTGGGATTACAAAGGATTCTTTTCAGTATTATTTTTTTCGTTTTTTATCACCTCAGGACAAAAAGTCTTATTTCAATTATGTAAGATTCTCCACTCGGGTGGAAGAGCTGGGGGGTGGGGGGGCGGCTACAGAACGTTCTGGATCTTCATGGCGTGCGGTATTGCTGTCTTCTCCGATCACACAGAACGCGGGCCTTGTTTGCCGGGGCATAAGCTGCCTGGCAATTCGATTAAGCGCCTTTTCGCGCGAACCGTGTTGACATGCGCACGCGTGATGCTCACGAGCACACAGTTGCACGCACAGGTGCGTGGAACGGCGAACGCGCTGCATACATGCGTGCGTGTGCACAGTTAATACTCAGCAGCTGTGCAAATTAATTAGCAGACGGTGAGAAGTCTCAGGACGCGGTTCCAGCATGGTATTTTAGCCCGATAATAGCCTTCATCTCCTCAAAGACCTGGTGTGGGCCTAAATTTGGAACTTTCTCGGGTCGCAGGGAGTTTGTAATTATTTTAGGACTTGGAGCGGCAAATCCAGTTTTAGTGTTTGTTCCTGTAGAGAAATCCCACGTGTCGATGATATTCTCATAGAACCTGACAGGTTGCTGCAGAGAACCGGCTTTTACTGTCCAGCTTTGATAACATAAATACGTGTTTGTAAATGTGTGTGTGTGTGTGTGTGTGTGTGTGTGTGAGAGAGAGACTGTGGATGTGTGTCTGCGCATCCATCAGAGAGATTAGTTGCGAAACAAATCAAAAACACTGAAAAAGTGCAGACTTTGAGAAACAAACAGAACACGGCAAACTAGTTTCTGCTCCTCCGCTGTGTCCTGTCTAAATCTAAAATGGTTCCCAGAATTCAACATTTATCCCCAAAAAACCGAGGAAATCTATACAGCAAGACAGTGACGAGAAAGAGAGAGGGAGAGAGAAAGAGATGGAGAAACAGAGCGAGAGAGAGAGAGAGAGAGAGAGAGACGTGTTTGTGCAGTACATGCATTCATTTGACACAGATTACAGACCTATAGGATGAGAATGAGATAATGATTATAGAATTATGTTCTTAAAAGTGTCTGAATATGTGCACAGCCCTGGTAATTATGAAGATCTAATTAGTGTTTAAAAGTTGAATCATACTTTATAATTATATGAAGTATGTGTTTGTTCTTATTCCTCCAATGGTGCTTTGCTGACGTCATTCTTCCTGGTTTTGGCTCGACAGTCGGTTTCCACACCCAGCATGAAGCTCGCAAACAAGGCAAAGACAGAGTGGAGTCAGCAGATTTTTAATGAGCAAATCCTTCTCTGGGAAATTCCTCAAAAGATTAAAAATATCAGGAATCGGTACGTTTCAGCCAGCGCAGTGCTCCACCCGGCTAACGAACGCTACTGCTCTCCCTGCTCGTTTGAGCCCGCCCTCGTTTTATAACGGTCCTCAGCAGGGACGCTATTGCTTATAGATTTCCATTAATTGCGGTCATTGTTTTGGCTTCTCTCTGTCAGCCGGAGACTGCCGCCGATCAAAGTAAACACCGCGATTCATATCTGGTGGTAATAAAAACACTGCCTGGGTGTTTGAGATGGTGTGTTTACACTGGACACCTGGCTGCCACCCTCCCAGACCACCCCAGCGAAATTCGCTGCGCGTCCCGCCTCACTCTGCAAACATCGAAGCCCCACAGCCCTTCTCTTATATTTACTCATATTTTTATTTACTTTTTTCCCTTATGTTGAGCAAAACAAATCCAGGCTTGGTTTTTTTACATTAATAGTGTGCTGCGATGCGCAAGGCAGCTGCAATAAATTCTAATGTTAAAAATATAAGTTAAACATATTAAATAATTAACATTATTCTTTTTTCCCTCTCTCCCTCCCACAATACCAAGCAAACGCAGCCGCACACACGTAAGTGAACACAGACGTGCCCTCGTGTCCAACCGCACAAACAAAAGCATTAAGTGCACACATTAATCTCCACACCGCGCCACAACCACCAGACCTCTCCAAATGTGCTTCATCAAACCGTGGAGCTGGACGTTGAAGGTTCTTCATGCTTGTGTTTCCCGGTGGAAGTTTGACCGTTGACTGAGATTTTTTTTCTGATGTCGGAAAGCGTATTATCCGATTGGGTAGTCAGATTCCATACTGTGTAATTTTTATAGCGGGAAACGTTCAAATCCATAGATTTTTATCTCTTTCTTATTGGCTTGTGTCCTCTGCACAGCTCAGTTCTCTGTCAGGACTCGGCCAGATTATAGGGTGGGAGTGCAGGGGGGTGAGCGTGGGATTTTGAAATTACGCAGTCGTGATTGCGAGAGGTAAAAGTAATCAGTGTGTCGCGACGTGCTGCTGAGAGGTGCTTATTAAAGCAAATGTTTTTTCCCCCTCTAAATGCTAAGTCTGTGTCTGGACAAAACTTCAAACAGTTCCATATAAAGACTGGCTTAAACGGGGAATGAGGCGTGTCCCAACATTTACGGAGTGCTTGCAGCTGGCCACCCTCTGGCTTTGTGTGGCAGTAGTTTAAAAGGTAAGAGGAAGACTTTGAGACTGCGCTCTCGCTGTTAGCCGTCGTTCCAGGAGGCCTTGGTAGCGACTGCAGGGGGATGAGTTCTGTGGACTTAATTCCTGCTCATTTTCTGAAGGTGATCCTGGTCTTTTCTGTTCTCGCTGAGGAGTCGAGGGTTCTGAAGGTGGAGCGTCGTGCCGCAGATCTGCCTCCGAGGCCTGTGCTGCAGAACCGTATTCTCCCTCACTCCTGTGACGTTTGAGAAGAGTAATTTAAGAGTCAATGAAAGTGTGAGACTCTGACCCAGCAGGGGTGATGTGCTCTGCAGTGTACGGTGTGTTTTATATGCGCCATCCTTAAAATGATTAACAGTCAGCTTTCTCCCGCACACGCACACACACACACACACACACACACACACATCTACTCATGCTTCCTCAGGCTGTCCACAGCCCACCATGAAAAAAAGCTCCACCAAGTGTTAAATCCTCTGGTTTTCCCTTTGTTCACGGCGCTGATTTTTAAAACATTTCTGCAGGGTGTGTGTGCGTGTGTGTGTGCGCGCGCGATATATTATACAACATCGCTGGCATGTTGCAATAAAAGCACACATTTCCTGTCTTCCTCTCACTGTGAAATCTATGGAAGTGGAGTCAAAACTATTTTCACGCTGCCGAACGCCGACAGGGTACTGCAGACAGAAAAATCTAATTTGTTTGGAGTCCTCATCTCGAGTCGATGATACCTCGCTACTTCTTCATGTGGGCGACTCTTTCTGAAGAGAAAAGAAGCAAGAAACCTGTGGAAACAATTCAACAAACAAACAAGCGTTTTCATCTCAGTTGATGGTTCTTCATTAAATAAATTTTGTTTCATTTTTCTCGACTAAATCTAATCTCCACAACAGAAAACAAACAGGAGAGCAGAAGTTTATATTCACTCGGAGTCAGATTTGTTGACAACCTTGATAAAAATGAAGAAAAAAAGCACAGCATGCAATGACACAGTTAATAATCCATACTCTGCGTTCCAGCATGTGGGAAAAATATATACAGTTATTTCAAGACATTTAGTCATGTTTGTCAATATTTTTCAATAAGTTATCAAATTTTGGGGTGAAAATTTTATGTATCGAAATTATTGGCTCTCCTGGTTTACTGCCTTGTCCAAAAAAAAAAAGAAGAGGGACAGTTAGGTAGTGATGAGTCATTTTCTTTAATTTTTGAGAAAGTTAGAGGTTATAGAAGATGTTTGTGAAAGTTTTGGATCATGCAGCCCTGCCGAGATTTTGATGATCATTGATATTCTTGGTTTCACACTTATTAACTGCCTGCTACAGCTCAGATAAAGCGCCATTATGAGTCCCAGGGACAGAGATGGCCATTACAGGGCATGGATTTGGTTTTCTCTCAGCCAGTTTGTGTTGATTTTTGTAAATCTTCTTTGTTGATTGTCTAACGGGAAAATCCAGTTTTAGCCTACTGGCAGATGAGACTTGATAGTCCATCAAAATATCCTAGTTCTCAGTCAAATTCATAATGTCATTTATCTTACCCAGAGCCCCGTATAGATATGAGGTCCTTCCACAAAAATGTCCATTTTGGTCTAGCATGGTAACACTCCTGGTTCCAATCATTCTTGGTGAATGACAGAGTTGTGGCTTTGTTTATTGAAAGTTTCCTATGACAGAGTTGCTGCATTGTCGCTGTTATGGTCGGTGGCCCAAAAATGCTGTAATTTTTACACCATGAGCTTATTTAATATCATCCTTACCACGTGTAAGGAAGACATTTAATGAACTGGGCAGAGTCAATTGTAGGATTGATGATGAGCCAAATGTGTGCATGTGTGATAAGGAAGATGATACGAAATAGAAGGAGGCTCGGAGATTCCGTGTACCCAATAATTTGCTCACTAATAATGCAGGTCACTCGCAGACATACTAGGGAGGATTACTCGAAGTTAGGCTAAGAGGCCAGGGAAAAGTGTTTGCCTAACAACTTATACACACGGGACAATCAGACTGAAGGGAGCGGCTACGGCCAATCACACTGAGGGAACGGGAGAATTAACAAGACAGTCAATTAGTTAACAGGAACAAACCGCCAAACTCAGACGGACTGCCGGAACCAGTTAAAGGGCATCTAAAGTCGATTCCCATTGTTTTAGTTTATTGGCCAATCAGCGAGCTGCTCCTGTGCAAAGTAACCGAAATAGAAGGATTATCGACGCATGGACACAAAGCATTGGTTTATATGAACTAAATTGGTGATGTGACAATGCAAGTATGATTTGTTTGTAAACATTTGACCTTCAACGTCCCGTCCGAGAATCGACTTTAGATGCCCTTTCAGCTGACAGGAGGGCTGTGGCATGACAGGCATTTTTCTCTTGTCACTTTGCCATCCTTCTATGACTTTGTTGTCACATGATACTTGTGAAGGTCAGTTTCCATCTGTCACTTTTGACTTTGGCAGCTGTGCGTTGGTGAGTCCGTTGGTGATTGATGCGCGGAGTGATCCTCATTTTAATACCCCAGAGTTGGGATCTTCAGCTCTTGTTCCATGAACCGCTGGATTTTCTCTTCTGCCCATACCTGGGTGTCAGGTGTAAAGACAGTCTGGCCAATCAGAAGCGCTCACTACTCAGTTAATTAGCTGATTACCTAGGAGCAACGAGCACCAGGGCTGGTTTTGGGTTAGAGGGCTGGATTTGGTGGTCCCTGACCAAGTGAACCATAAACAGATGTACAGTATGATTTCTATAGCCTGAAGTGAACTTGAGAATCTCATACCTTCCATTTTCTTTGGGCTTACTGACCACATCTGAAGAACAAACAAACAAAACAGAACAGAACAGATGCCTCAGACTTTTAATGCCTGCAAAACAGAGGCTAAATGAGTGTACATGCACCAAGTGATTTGATTGCCATTTGCGCTCAGATTGTTCACATATATTTAGCTCTTGGACCGCAAGAACTGTCCAAGAATTGCTTGGTTTTAAGAGAATCCTGAAATAAAAAATATCGGGACAAGTAATGCTAATCTTATCAGCCAGATGGGAGATGATGTTTTACTTAATGCCATTCTCTAATATTGGTCGGATTTTGCCGCGTTTCTGCTCAGCTTAATCTAGGGCAACATCGGTTCAAGGTCGCCGAGCGGTGCGTGTGAAACCTTATTAGGAACTTGCATTCCATTCTCTAGAAAACTGTCAAAAGTTGCCCAAAATGCAAGCTGTAATCGCTCTGCTGTCCCTTGTTTGGGTGCATGGCTTTATTTTACCAAATTGAATGGAAGCCTTGGAAATATGAGAACATTGCCTAGAGAATAGCATGTAGGAAATTGTGCGTTCCCTTTGTTAGCTCTCTCCGCAAATGTGTGTGACTCCCTTTCCTGACAAACGCGCAAACAGACAAGCACACAAAAGCTGTCAGTCTACAGAATCTGGTGGCTGCGCTCATCTGTCATAAAAGTGATAATTAGAGATGCAAACGACGAGCTGTTATCCTCCTTACATATTGTGCTCAAGGTGTCCCAGAAATCTCCACGCACTCTGAATCAACGTCACATTTATAGACCACAATAGGGACTATTATTAAGGCTTTAGAATGGCCTCTTTTACCGAGACCTATGAGATGATTTGCGAGGGCGGGGTTTGCCTGAGCGCTGCTCATTTGTAGGGCACAAAAGGTTATTTCTGGGAACGTTTCTGAGAGGTTTGTCTGTTCGTTGAAACCGGCAGTGTTTGTCACAGCTTGCCCCAAACTCAAGAACTATCGCATTACTATCGTTTCCATGGCCTCCGATGACGTGACAGGCAGGCGGTTCTTGATTGACATATTCATATTTAACAGAAAGGGGGGGGGGGACCTATAATAAGGGTTAACTGTCACTAAGTCGGAATTCCCAGTTGTCCTCAGACAACCAAGAGGCCATTCTTCCAGCTTCCCACAATAACCACATGGCCTAAAAGGTTTATCGTTTATTTCTGTGATCAGTCGGGCTGGCAATCAGTGTGAAGCACTGCTTTGAAAGATTAATAAGTTCATGATTCATGGAACAAGTCCATGCTTTTGAACTTCACCAAAAGGAAGAACTTTGCTGCTTATGCAGCTGAAAAGACAGTTGATTTTCAGGTTTTTATTACTTTTTAAAGTGACAAACTTCTTTTCTGAAGTCATCTCTTCTGAGGGAGTTCTAACACATAATTTTGCAGTGCCAGTGCCTGTTTGTTGCACAGGCTTGCAGTCAGTCTGTTTCCAAGTGCAGAGAAGAGCCAGAATGATTGTTGATTTATTAGTTACGCAACATGCGCTGCTATCTGCTTTTCCCAAACCTTAAAAGGCTTTTTTTTTTAAATCCAATAAACTCCTCTTCGTCTGCTTTCTTTGCTGACTCCATAAGCTCATTGGACACAATCATCGCTATTTCCTGTGTCCGGACCGAGCGGTAATTCGTGTTGGTTCCTGGCGGAGCGCTTCACAGATCACTCATTCGACTCTGCATGCTTAGTCATTCGCTCTGGTAACATGCAATTTTAACCACTTAATCAAAGAGCGCACAAGTCCAATTTGAAAGGAAGTCTCACTTAGGAAAATAAGATTTGAAACGGGTCTGCCTCATCGGTCTGAGAAACTGGAAGGAAGTGTTGTCGGCCTTATGAAGGAAGCCATCTGCCTAAATGGTCTTAACAGCCTGCAAGTCTTAATTTTCATTTATCTACTTGGTAAAGTGACGGAGTTTTTTTTTTTTAAGTCCTGCCAAGAAGTGCACTCCAAAAGCCTCTCCACTCCTTCCTGGGGTCCCGTGTTTTCAGGAATGATGGAACATGGTAGACTGGAAACAGGGTGCAATTACATTTGGCAAGGACACCAGCGTCGGGGGCGAGGGTGCACCCACCTTATGAACAATTTAGATTTTCAGTGAAAATATGACTTGTTTACATTTGGATTTACCATTTACTGGATCCCGATGCATCACTCGGCATGTGGATTTCATAAAATGGTACTTTTGTAAATTTAGCAGGAATCACAGCAAACTGGAAATTGTGTAACAGATTGTCCTGTCCTTGTGTTATTGCATTACTTGAAGTACAAATACAGAATTTAATCTAATTGTGATTCCAACAAACATGGTGCATGAGAAGTTATCTTCAAGATGTATTTTTTGTCAAGCCATGTTATTACTTTAAAACACTATGCTAAATGGTATATTCTTTTTTTTTAAAATTTATTTAGTCATTTGATTTACCCAAATTCTGCACTTAATGAAGATGATGGTGATAATAATAGTAACAACAGCAAAGCCTCACCTCGCTAAATTTTGGTTCTTCCATCTGTCTATCCGTCCGTTCTCCAGTAGCGCCTCTTACTCACTAGGGTCGCGGGGCAAGCTGAAACGTCCCAGCTGACTGTGGGCGGAAGACAGGGACCCACCCCGGACAGCTCACCAGTCCAGCACAGGGCAACACACCATTCACACACCATTCACTCACACACTCATACCTCGAGTCTCCAATAAGCCTGACACACGTGTTTGGACTGTGGGAGAAAACTGTAGTACCTGGAGGAAATGCACGCGAACACGGGGAGAACAAGTAAACTCCACACAGAAAGGCCCCAGGCCGGATTTGAGCCCGCAACCTTAAATTGCACAGCCACAGCTACCCGCTGCCCCACTTCTGGATGTGCTCTGCCGCGCCCTGTTTCTCCGTCAAGCGTCTCCCCTGTGGCCAGTATGAATGCAGCGTTACTCTGTTTCAACAAAAATTCAAAAGATAAAGTAAGGTCTCTTTACACACAGATTACAAGTAAGATTACACAAACCAGTCATTTAGGTTTAGCTCTCAGTGAACCCGTCTATCTCTTCATGAGGCGTCTAAGTGCAAGACAGGACGTGATTCATGATCTGGCCTGTTTTGGTTTTGCAGGCTGACACTTGTGCCTCTATAATGCATAGTTATGTCAAATTTTTTCCACCAAAGTTTATCTCTAGCCTGTCACTACTGCTCATTCTAAAATCCTGCAAATAAGTTGATGGGCAGTGTCTTATCATCACAGATTAAACGGGCAGTGTAAATAGGATATTAAATGTCTGGTTTTTTAACCATCGTCTGGCAAACCTCTGCTTTAAATCACTTGTGTGCAGATAAATTTACTTTACTACATGACGACAATCAATATTAATATTTAAATTACGCTGGGAATTCGATGAAACCAAGGGTGTCGTAGTTCATTGCTGAGGCATTAGTAAGGTGATGCAGGCTTATATAAAAGCCTTGATTAATGTTTCTTTCTCTTGTGTAGATCGACTTGTTTACTAGATTCTGTGAATTTTTCAGACCTTTTCTGTCATTGTAAGAAGTGCTAATCTATGAAAGCTATGCACACACACACACACACACACACACACTCACACAAAAAAAGCATTCCAATCCCAGGTCCTATTGCTGCTTTTCACCTCACTGTCTTTGTTCGTTTTATCCAAGCGTAGACACATTTAAGAAAACCAGCGGATCAAGGAGAGATTTGGAAAGAGAGCCCCCCTCCCCCCCACCCCGCCCCCAGATAATCACTTTAGCCTGTCTCGTCAGAGCCTCTGTTCCCACCACAGCCGGCTGATGGGCCTAATCAATGCTCAGAGAAGGAGAGACGAAGCTTCACAAAATGGCCTCCCGGAATGAGCAGGTCTGCTGAGGCCTATTCCGGCGAGAACTTCTGCTCGCTGCGAGAGGCACGTAATGGAGGCCAGCACCTGGATGTACTCACCTGGAGCTCGCCTGTCATTACGGAGCCTCGGAGAGATGACCAGCGAAGGCACAGCTGTCTAAATCACACCTGGCTCTCAACGGCAAGAACATATTTATTGTTCCTCTCAGGCCTGGGCTGCTTTGGGGCGCGTAGGTCTGAGAATATCTCTCTGCACACCGCAATATCGAAATGCTTCACTGGGCCAATTTAATTTCGGCTCCACTGATGCTTGAATGCATCACCTGCATGTGGAAAAAATACATTTCAGCATTTCCATCGCAAGCACATCATTAATGAGGACTCTTCTGACCCACTGTAGTGTTCAATTAGCGCAGGAAGAAATGCAGGGAGTAATCTCGATTAGCGGAGACCTGTCTCGCTGGCCGACTGCCATGTGGGCCTGTAAATATCCCAGTGACTCAGTATAGGCGGTCTGGTCATGGAAAGAGCCAGAAAGATTTGAACGATTTCAGGATTTTTACATCAGCGCATGGCTTCATATCGTGTGAAATATGAGTATATGTGTGTGTGGGCGCACGTGTGCGTATGTGAGTTTGTTATTCTAATTCTCTTAGTCTACACGTAGAGTGGTTTAAGTCCCTTTTAACTTGTCGGTTAATTTAACTCAAAGGCACCTTTTCCATTTTTTCTCCCCTAGTTGTTCATTTGGCTTGAATTTGGTGCCGACCACTAGTGTTAACTACAGGTTTCAGCCTGTTAGGCTGGTTCCCCTGAAGTAGATTTTAAAATATGACTTCGACTCTCGTGGCTAATACTTCAGGGGACTGTTTGCATGGGTGGAATTTCTGGGTTTATAACCATGTCTTTAAATTGGTGGGGAGGATTTCTTGTGTATTATTTGAGATGTTAGCTTGTGCGCACAGAGGCTTAACACCATGTCCAGGCAACTGAATTCTTCTGGTTGAAATGTAGTCATAGGGATGGAGGAGTCAACTGGAATTTTCCAGAAGAATTTAGTATCCCCAAGAAATGTATCAATCCTCACCCCGGGCTGGTAGTTATTCAGAAACTGCGCTCGGCCATGGGGATCTGGGGTCTCTGATTGGGAGGCCATAAATCACACGCTATGTTTTACACATGCCTTAAAGGAAAAGATTTTCTCTGAAAAACATCAAGTTTCCGTGACGTCCAGCCCCGGAGAGACAGAGAGAAAACACGCACACTCCCGTACCCCTGCTGAGTGCAGATCCACTGAAGCACAGGAAAAACTAGTGGACTTCAGCCCAAAAATGTTTGCCGATGCCGCTCTTGTAGCAGCCAGCGGAGCTGCGGTGTGTGCTGCAGCCTCATGGTTGGCGAGCGAGCGCAGTTCCGCCCCGACTCGCTGGGAGGTGAATGAGAGGGCTCCAGGTGGGGGCGTGCACCTGCTATTTCTCTTTTTTTTGTTGGGGGGGAAACGACACACCCCTTTCCCAGGAGAACGAGAGAGAACAATTGAGTCCAGACAAGTCAGGCTTTGCAGGGGAGGGATATTTTCTGTCTGCTTGCCTTTCGCTGTGGGGCGTTTGAATTCCTGAAATCGGCTTAGGAATTCGGCTGCGCCAGATGCAGTGGCATTACCTTCAGATATAATTCACCAATCCACTCTCCTGCTGAGAGTTTGCTGGAGGCAGTGCAGAATGGGGGAGATACCGGGCCTCGGTGTGGGGATGTGTGCCTGTGCAGGGGTGCTAACCATTCAGCCACTGGGCTAACGTTCATTAGCAGTTCAGGCTGATGCAGACCAGCCTTGTCTGAGCTGAAGGTCCAGATTCGCGCATCAAATCACTTCATCCTGCTGTCCTTTCGGACATTTGACACCAAATTTGTGGCCTTAAATGAGAATAGAGAGCTGCTCTGAGACGGCTAGGTTTATGTGCCACATCACGGTCCTCTTTTTCTCTCAACAAGCCCTTCAGTTCTGCAGAAATTAGGTCAAGTTACACTTTTATTAATTCCGCTTTATTAATACATTTTTATTTCTAAGAATAGTTTGCTATCTAGCAAAAACATGCTTTTAGTAAAAGTAGGTAACTGAAGGCATTATAGACATGACCTTTGGGTCGTAGGTTTAACATTCATTGGGTTCTGGCTGCACAGATTTTCCATGGTTTTCAGCAAAATTTGCGCTACTATCTGAGCAAAGAATTTTTTTTGCACAGTTTGTGTGCAACGTCATTATTACTATTGGATGTGCTTAAGGTTGAGTTGCGTTTTTAGACAGACTCCTTGGATTTTTTAAATCTTTAAAAAAAAAAAAACCCCCTCATTTTTAAAGCGCCCCTCAATTATTTAACATATTTTTTCAAATAATTAAAGGGACTCCACTGTTGTTATTTGACAGAATTAAGTCATATGAACTCATATGATCTTAAGCCTGGTCCCTCCAAAGGTTGCTTCCTATCTCTTATCATAGAGTGTTTATCCTGACCTCTGTCGCCGTAGACTTGGCTTTTGAAAGGAAAGGGTTTTACTGTAAAACGCATTGTGACAAATGTTTGTGAAATGCGCAATGCAAATTAAATTTGCATTTGATTTGATTTATGTGATTATGTATGGCTTTGTTTAAGTACACGCCCTCAGAAATAACTGCGCCCCGGCCCTACTGGAGAAATGGCTCCTGGTCAGCACTGTAAACTCACAAACCGAATATTCACACTCACCGCTGTGGAATGAAAAGATATGTTCCCCTGGTCCTCTGACCGCGCGATTTTCAGGGAAACCCTTGAAAGCTGAAAAGCACGTCCTCACAGCCTCATTTAAAGAACCTCACACCCCCAGAGCCGATTCCTGAAATCATTAAATCTCTGCTGTTCCGTGTGCTTACAGCAGGGGGCTTGTCCTCTTCAAAGCACACGCAGGGGGCTTCTGTTCGGGAGAGGAGGCCAGGTTGCGTATCTTTTAAAATATTAATTACAAGAAAAGAAGGGGAGAAAAAAAAGCTGAAGTATTGAGGAAATACAGACAGCACATTTCTGTTTTCCAGGGTCTGAAAAAAACATGAATCTGACCAACTCAAAATGTGTCTTAACCCTTTCTCGCCTGCCTCTTTTCCTCTTTGTCTCTTAAGGGTGATGGATGGGTTCGGTTACTTTAATAATCACTATGCAACAAAAGGTTAAGTTCTTCCCTCGCAGTGAGGTGGTGGCAAACAAGCATTGCATTTCTGTTTTTATCTATTGGATTTTTCCGTGGCATTTTTTTGCGAAGGGGTGAAGCTGACACCCTGTTTTTCAAAACAAATTATTTTGATTTCAAGGCCAAATGTGCAGTTTTGTAAATGAAAAGCAGACTAGATGAGGGAAATTGTTGGAAGGAAGATGGAATTTGTGTGCATATGGCTGTCTGTGGTAGTTTGTAAACGTATGCCAGTGCTTCATTTGTTCCAATTCTGAAACTTTGTCTTGGCCAGAGTCCTGAAGCTAACTAATTGCTGGTAACTATCGCATCGGTGTCTGCTTTAATACTGACTTCAAAGACAGGCATCGCCATCTGGGGATATTTTGTTGTAAAATCTGTGAATCTGAGGTGCTGACAAGTTGCGGAGTACGGCGATTCGAGCGGGGATGAGCAGTGAGATTTGGCCTTCAGAGATCGTGTTCACAGCAGGCCTTGGTCCAGGGTCACATGACTCACAGAATGGTCAGCGGGCCTGTTTCTCTGAGAGGGTCGTGTTTTGTGGTTCTCGTGTTCTTTTACGCTTTAATTGCGAACTCATCCTGCTGGTTTTCCTGCCAACCCAAACAAACCACAGCTGATTGGACAGCCAGAGACCTCCTCGGACTTGTGATTAGTGGACTCAGATGTCCCTGATGACAGTTGGTATGAGAGACTGGGGTTAGACCAGCAGAAAGAAGGTTGGGTTCCTCTGATGATGAGTGAAGAATCTGTGTGTCACGTCTGGTCTGTACCGTGTCTGGATTTAACCCCATGAAACCCACAAACCCGCACATGAGTCCATCAAATGCAACTTCAGGCCTATTTTTAATTACATTGGAGATCCCAAGGTTTCCAACAATCCCAAATATGTCCTGCAGAGCTGCAGGGAAATGTGTACGAAATGATGTACAAGATCTACATGGCGTTGATTTTATGTAATGTTGCGGCCATAAAAACGTTGCGACCCGGGTTTGAATATTTCTCTCAATATAACAGTGATGTAGCATCAATGAAGCGCTGCAACCAGCAGACACAGAATATGTCAGTGACACTGTCGTACAATATGTAAACAATGCATTATCTGACTTTGAACCCACTGAAGGGAAAACTGAGGAGTACAGTTTGAGTTTAAGGGGTTAAATGCACATCTGGGTATGAAGCTGTTTCTCATATGGAGTGTTCTAGAAAGTCCTTCTTCATGGCAGCTGTGGAGCTGAGATGGGAAATGCAAGTTGAGAAAGGAACAGTCCACCCCCATGTTTTTAATCACCATTGTGTGCTAATTAGCACTAGCATTCTTCAGCTGAGAGCTGAAGCTGGGCGTGTTCATGGATGGATGAGTGACATGGCAGTATTACTGTCTGATCGTAGGCCTTACCACCTCTACGTGGAGCAATGGCATCAGTTTTTTCCTTGATGAAGTCATAGTTATGATTGTTGTCCTTCATGCTGCTTTACCTCGCCAGAACTTTTATGTTGTTCAATGTTTCACAACAAAATTCAATATGGATACATCTTATTGTGTGGATGTGCCTTTTCGTTCTTCCGTCTGTTCGATCTGTCTATCTGCCTGTCCTTCCACCACGTGTTGTCCCGAGGCCAGATATCGGCCGTCCTGTGCTGGGGGATCTGTATTTCATGCTTGTTTTTGCAGTGAATTATCTTTAAAGGGCATCTTGTCCTCTTCAGATTTATGCAACTCTTGAGGCAGGCTGTATACATGGGATTTAAAGTGTTATTTTAGATTCTGTGCAAAGGTTTTCTTCTGTCACCATCTCCCCGTGATTCAGCCATTCTCCAGCGTTAGTCAGATCGGTAGTTTAGTTTTCCTCCTCAGGGCATTTGAAATATCCATTCTGATGACTCACAGCCTGGGCACTTTCAATTATTCAGCTTGTGTCATCTCTTCCAGCCAGTGATTTTCTCTGGCTCAACAGAAGGACATTCCCTTTAAGAGACAGGAACAATGGCCGCCTCTTTGTTCAATTTTTTAACATCACTACCTTTTATAAATACGAGGCACTTTGGGAAGCCAGAGGTTCTGACCGAGCGTCTGTGCTGCCTGAGGCGAGGAGAGATCCGGCGAGCTCACAGCTCCCGCTTCATGTGCACTTAATGCACAAGCACTCACACACACTCACACGCACACATAGACACACACAGGCATACACACATGCGCACATTCTCACACACACAGCACTCTTGCACACACACACACGCACACTCTCACACATGCTCACACACCTGCACACACTCACACAGGCTCACACTCATGCACACACACACAGACACTCGCACACATGGTCACACACACACACTCACACATGCCACGTGCACACACGCACACACACACACACACACACACACACACACACAGAGGTGCTCACACTTAACAAATTATTACCGATTCCCTTCGGAGACGTTTCTCCAGTCCCGCTGACAGTGAGTTATGACAGGTCTTTCTCTTCCCTTCGTCTCCGACTCCTCTCTCTATTTTTGAGGATCCTTAATCTTCCTGTGAAGACAGGTGAGGTCAGTAAGGTGCGGCAGGAGCTTAAAATGAAAGCACCCTGAAGTATAGATCGGCTCTTTGACCTGAGGATCTTCTGCTATAGGCTAAGACCTCCCCCTGGAGACGGGGCCTCTCTCTCCTGCACTGGCCTGGGAGGTGCGGAGGAGCCTGAATTCTCATTTTAGGAACGGTGCGGCCATCTTAACACCCTGTCCTACTGAGGCATTACGATCCTCAACACTTTCAGGAAAGAAAGAGTTGAGCGCCGACTCACTTATATTTTGCGGCATCAACGATGGCAGTTTGTACAAGTTAGAAGAAAGTGATGAACAAAAAGGGTTCGATGAGATGTGGTTGCAGTGGGGCTCTTATATGGAGAGAGTCGTGACATGAAGGTACCGGGAATCTGGTCACGGAGCCATTTTGTTTCCATCCTGTAATCGGCACTGTCTGTAGCCAATTTTTTTTTTTTCGTTTTCTCTTTTCTCGTGTCTGAACATTTTCCCCTCTTACGCTTGCTGAAACCATTACTATCTGGTTCAGTGTTTTCCCCGGAAATGAATAAGTTTCTCAACTGAAAAAAATGACAAAGAAGTTCAGAGATTTAGTGAGTCAGTGACTCAGTGATCTCCTGAGTGCCAAACAGCTTGTTTTCATGTAAAGGAAATTGAATGGCTCCTGTTCTTGCTCTTACTCTATTTTAGGGATTCGAGGCGCCTACATTTGGGGGGATAACTGATGGTGGGTTTCAGGCTTTACAGCAGTAGGACTGTGTTTGATTGAGTGTGGCGCTGTAGGGATGTTACCTGTTCAGTGGGGGGAACAGATCTGTTCTATGTACATATAACAGGGTGGGGGAACAGGATAACCTGCCCTGTAACCGATATGAGGTGTTAACTGTTATTGTGGTAATTTAACTTCCTCTGGTTCATGGCCTTTTTGTTTTAATGCATGTCGTGTCATGGATATGTTTAGGGACCAAATAAAGGACGGTGAAATGAAATATACACTCTCAGAAGAAAAATGGTTTCCAGAGTAACTCTGTAATTCCACCTCAGAACCCTATCTAGTGAATCTCTGCAAATAGGGTCGTACGCGTAAATCTAAAATCTTATTTCGTTCGTGAATATGACACAACACTGCTAGTGAAGGAAGATAATCTGACTCATCAAAAGTTGTGTGACTGTTAATTTTCTGGCAAACAGTGATTGAAAATGTGACTATTTTCTGCTTGAGAGGGAATATAATATTTCAAATTACATCAGAAAGATTTCAAGTCCCATTGAGAGGCGTAAACACTTCAGGTAGATTGTTTTGTGGTGCCATTTAAGTGCCTCTCTCATATTTCAACACTTAAGGGTGATTATTTAGTGAGAGCTCAGACCCAACGGTCTGTTCTGTTCACATCTAATTATTCTGAGACGTCCATTTCGGCCGTAATCTTAGCAGGCAGACAAACTATCGCCATGGGTACGGCATCGCCATGGGTACGGCAGTGTCATGGCGCTCGTGGCCGCCATCGTCAGACGCAGCCGCGGTGAATGTGGCGGCTTAAGCTGAATGACTTATTCATGCGGCCGTGAGGAGGATCGATCCGGAGGACATCAGAGACCACGCCGACGCGTCGCAGCTCCGTGTACCTTCGCCTCCGCGAGACCTGAGTGATAATTGCGACGGAATTGGATCTGCATCCTCCGACCCCCCCCCCCCCCCGCACCCCCCCACTGCTCCCCGCTCCTCGATCTCACGTTGTGTCAGATCGCCGGTCCCTCACACAGGTCGATACATCGACTCGATCACGAGGTGGGTGGTAGGCCAAAGCCGCGGCAGGAGCTCAGAATGGCCGTGGAAATGGCCTGATATCGTGAAATGTTCTCTGGTTGACCCCCGCGGCTGATTTCGAGGACGGTCTTTTTCTCCATCGCTGATGTCTGCTGAAGGAAACGCCCTCTGTATTCAACACTGTATTCCCTCCTGGTCTACACTCATAGTGTTGACTTAGGCTGAACAAGTACGTAGTCTACCGTTATCATGCTCATTGTGTGTTCTTACTGCACTGTGCTGTAACTTCTGTATGTACTGGGCTCTGGTAACATCTTACAGTTCCATCCACTCGCTTTACAGTACGTGCTAGAACATTCTCTACCCTGCTGTTCTCTTAATGTATCCTCTGATTTTTTTTACAGCTTTTGTATAAGCATGTACTGTAGTGTTTTTTGGCTTGTTGCAGTGCAATTGTCATTACTTCTAGTGTGCAGTGATTGTACTCTGCTGAAGTGCTCACTCGTAGTGTCCCCTGGTAGTGTGCACTCACTGAACTTTACTCGTGTGTACATGTGCTGTGCGCACTGATCATACACCACTTTAGTGCTCACTTGTAGCGTACACTTGTCACGCTCAACAGTAGTTTTCACTATCTTTTCACTATCTCCGGACTGCTGTAGTGTTCACTCGCACGGATTATTCTCTTGTTTAAAGTTCGCTAGTAGAATGCAAAGAAGACACTGAGCTGTTGAATGCAGGGTACCCTTGCGGTACGCAGAACCATAGTGACCTCATCTGAAGCATTACAAGTATCAGATATCAGTTTTTATCTTACCTAAGGGAGAATAAGTCCGTACCTGGGCCAGGCTAGACTGTAGCTCCCATAAGAAAATATAGCCTAGTTTTATGTGCACAGGATCTAATTTTGTGGCGTGCTCTGTTATTGAATTGGTAGCATCAGGTTCTAATATTGTTTTATTTTTCTTAATGGAGAAAAAATGTAATTTGGCCACAAATTCCTGGGCCTATATTTAGTTTCCAAGCAAGTCTCACGACCCATTTTTACTGTTATTTTCTACATCTTACTTACAGTTGTTATTTTTTTATGTAGGGCAGTGTGATTCTCTCTCTCTCTCTCAGTGGATGTGTGTCTCTTTTTGTGGTCAGTCGCCAGTGTTGTCATCACTTCCCTGTAGTGTAGAGCAGTTGAAGGACACGGAAACCAAAACACTCCGTCACCTGCGACTGTTTTAAACCTGCGAGGCCCAGATCCCAATACAAACACACACTGATGGATGAAGAGCCTCGCTCCAAGGGTGAAAACATGATTCTCCCCTGATACGCAAACACAGACACACAGCGAGTGCACACACACGCGCACACACGCACAGACACGCACACGCACGCACACACACACACACACACGCACACACACACACGCGCACACACGCACAGACACGCACACGCACGCACACACACACACACACACAAGCTCATATGCATTACCACACGCAGTCAGGCCGGGAGACTCACTCTTGCACTCTGAAATGTCCATGGAGGCATCATTACTTTTTGGAGATAATTCAGAAAGAGAAAGTTGACTACTTTTATTGTATTTTTTTTTTCTGAGGGAATGAAGCTAGTTCTCCTTCAGGGCCGCACCACAGCCCACACACACTGCGATGATGACTTCCACACCGGCCGCAGAGCGGTGCTCTGGCTTTGTGAAGTTATATCTTAGGGGTGCACAGACCCAGAAATAGGCTTTGATGTATTATTTTGGCTGTCCAGCGCTGCTGCTTTGCTTTAAGCCATGATTTATGGGAAGTGAGAAGTGAGTAACCAAAGTAAAGGATTTACTGAAGGTGTTACCAGTCATATTCTTTGCAGTGGGGTGGGGAGGTTAGGGGACCATTTGGTGAATTATGCAGTGGTTATAGATTCAAACCTAAATTTAGTCATCGATCATCCATTTGATTATAATTAAAAATGTGTCATTACATACACATGTATAGACAGGCGACAAATCAAACGAAACAACTTGAATTAACGTGCGGACAAAGATGCTGAATGCAGAAGCTTCTGTTCGTTTTCCTGCCATGGTTTGGGGCCAGTCGTCCCCTTAAAAGCAGACTGGTCACTGCAGATCAGTGCAGAGTAATTCTGGGTGAATCACCTTAATATCCTGTGATGAAGCATCACTACCATGATGGGAGGGGTCTCTTCCAGTGTGACAATGACCCAAACCTCACAGGGCACAAGGGGTCACTGAATGCTTTTATGATGATGAAAATGATCTTAAGCTCACGCCACCACCTTCACAATCACCAGATCTCAAACCTACTGAACTCATGAGGGAGATTTTGGAACAAAGTGTTAAGAAGTGCTCTTTGCTGCTATCAGCAAAACACCAAATAGGAAAGATCGCTTGGAAGAAAGATACTCCGTCCCTCCGGTAAGGTTTTACATTAGTAGACTCTGTGCCAAGGTGTTTTGATGCTGCTTTGCCAGGTTGTTGCAGAGAGCCTTGAGTTCCATGGGCAATTTTGTCATGACACTACACCAAGCGCGTTAGAGATCTCTGATCACAATCATACGTGATTTTCTTTCCAATCCATTTCTTGAGCGAAGCTGATGGACCACCACTATATTTCCAGGTTTTAATAATGCGTTGGACAGTTCATAACCTAATTGCAGTGACTTCAGCAATCTCCTTGGCTGTTTTCTTTGCTTCATGCAGGCCAATAATTTGCTCCACTTGAAAAGTTGTGACATCTTTGACACGTTTTTGGCGTACGTCGCCCAACATGGTTGTGTAAGAAAGCAGAGGCTACACACTGCATCAGTCAGGGTTAAAAGAATTGTCGCCAACTGAAACATATTCATCACTGCAATAATGATTCAGTCATGGGCTCTTTAGAATTGGCTTATTCATATCCAAACAGTGACTTTTTTTGGCCAGGAACTATATACACACACAAATTGCAAAGTGTTCTTTGGAGCAGGGAAATTTCACAGAGAGCATTTTTCTCCTTTTCAAGGATCCCCTGGGATAAATGCCAGATAGAACAGTTTCCAGTGAGGAGAGAGAGAGAGAAAGAGGGGCTGAAGCCCCTGGAATTAGTTTTGGGGTTAAGGGCCTTGCTCAAGGGCCCAAGAGCAGAGTTCTTCCCAACCCCATCTCTCCAGATCATGTCAGAATCTCCAGCACCACTGCTCCAGCCAAGAGAACCACTGAAGGAACCCACAGCTAGGCTACCCGGCACCCCCTGTTTAATATTCTATATAAGCAGATGTAGTGGTAAAGGTGCACTTTAATGACTAAAAAAGCACATTGCTTTACTTAGTCCAAAATACCGAGCGAGTTTGACTCCTAAGAAGTGGCTGTCAGTCACTGGAGACAGAGTCCGGGGTTAAAAGGTACTCTTAGCGCCACAGGAAACCGGCGCGGTTATAACGAGCCGCGTGT
>CM056579.1:115283146-115378146 GCA_029721435.1 Gymnothorax reevesii
GTTTGACCGGACTGGAAGATTCCGGAAAGGCCTGCTGTGGGAATTGGCTTAGGGAATTGGCTGAGGTCAGAACAGGGTGTTCATCTGCCGGACACCTGTATCGCACTCGGGGTAAAGATGAGCCCGAAGGTGCAGAACAGACCGCACGCTAACCTCGAATGTTGATGACCTTGAAAGTTACGTGATATTACACTGCACCTAAGGCTTGATTTACTGCCAGGGTGTGGAATAATGGGGCTGCTTACTGCCCGTAAAAAATTGAGACTTTAGAATGATGTGACATTATTGTGTCAGTTTGTTACATCTAACTGTTTTAAATTTTGTCAGCTGATTTTTTTTTGTTTTGAACAGATCAACTTTATTCAGAAAGCACTGAAACCTAATTTCATTAGGTTAAATCAAATAGAATTCTCTCTTCACACAAATAGCAAGCCGCGACAACTCTTTTCGGTGGAGACAGTTCTGAAAGGAGAGTCATCGCATTTCTATATTTATGAACCAATACTCTTTAATTTGCAGTTGTTGCCCCCGAGGTCCTGAGAAGCTCTGTAGAGCATCACAAATGAGGCTGACAGTTATTGAGTTTCCCTTTGGTGGCTCGTCTCCAACCAGGCCTTATAATACCACTTTTTAGCGGTTAGCAAGAACATACCGCACGGAATCACAGCCTAAGTAAAAGCTTTATAAACATTAGGCTTCATTTGTCAGCATGTGTAAAACTGCTGGAAGGAAAATCTCAGTATGAATGAATGAGGTTTCACGAGACCGGTCGGGGGAAAGGCCTTGGAGTCTGTGTTTCAGCAGATGGGACAGGCTACCTACTCAGTCCTCTTGTGGTAAGGTGCTGTTACTCCCACTGACCATTGGGGGAGCTGTCGAGGGAGTGAGATATTTTGTTAACAGTTTAATTCTCTACTCGTTACCTCCGCCATGGAGGCTATATTTTCACTCTTTTCACTGTTTTACTTGCGACAAGTATGTTAGCCGGTTGCATTGGTTGCCTGTTTGTTCGCCTGTCTGTCTGTTAGTAACACGCTTTTTTATCCTTTCCGTATCATTTATGTTTATGAAACCTCACCATATGATAGAGGACATTCGTCGCCAGAAACCTATGCTTTTTTTAGTCCCTAGGTCAAGGATCAAGGTCAAAGTCACTAAAAACATTAAAACCACATTTTGGTTCATAACTTTGCGACTATTACAGCTGGATTTGAAACCAACTCCATTCTGTTCCTTCCGTTCAGAGATCTGTGCACGATTTCGGCAAGTCATCATTTTATGAATGACCTTTCATTTGTTTGTTTGTCTGTCTGTTAACAGGATATCTCAAAAAGTTACAAATGGATTGGCGTGAAATTTAGTCGGATGATAAGTGGTCGTCAAAGGATGAGTTTATTCAATTTTGGAAGTGATCTGGAGCATATTCTGGATTCATATATCTGGAAGATCCAATAATACTGACATATGACGTGGTGGAGGTAGGCTTTCTACTGAGTGCCCTTCGAGTAGATGAGTATGTATTTATTAACAAACTTGTTGATAGTTGTTAATTTTTTTTACAATATGAGGTTTTTCTTTTAACTGAAGATACTATAATATTGCCTTCTGAATTACTGACATGAAATCACGGAAATGTGTACCTCTGATGATTAGCATAGCCTGAGAATACCCACAACACCGCGCTGCTGGGTCAGACTTGCCAGCGGCGAATATCACATTTCCCATAATGCAGCGAGTATTCCGACACGCTCAGACACACTCGCGCGCAGCGTGATCCGCAAAATGGCAGCGTGACTGTCCGTGACGGGAGCGCGGTCGGCGATACCGCGGGGCCTCCGCTGCCGGAGAAAACGGTAATGTATGAAAATTCAGGCGTCGCTCGGCCCCATACACTGCAGGGAGATTAAAATTTTCCTGAAAATGAGATTCCACGTCCGAAGGAATTGCGCAGTGGCACAAAATTCGGGCCCAGCTTGGCGCCCACCTCCCCGATGCGAGGCTGGCAGAGCCGTGACAAAACCATACCTGAAATCTCATTTACAGGCTAAACCGCCATCTCCCCCTTCCTCCTCTCTCCGTTGCGTGTGAACCTCCCCCTCCTCCGTGGCCGTGGGAAGTATTCTAACTGAAATTTAACACATCGTCACCATTCGACTCTCTAACGAGCGCGCGAAGAAGCATCGGAGGCGAAATGGATCCCTCCCAGCGCGGCCAATGAAATGCATCGATCCAAATCGAGAGGGATGATGTCGCCGGAAAGAAGGGACCAAAATATCAATTGCTCTCACACCCCCAACCCCCCCCACCCCCCACCCCCCAACCCATGAAGTGAATTTTAAATGCCGAGTGCCCTGCTGCCACCATCTCCCCAAAGTGTGCATTCCGATACACCCGGAATCATGTGACATTTTCCCCAGTAGGCTAAATTTTTCATTAATCTACCCTTTTTTCACTCTCTTTCCTGCTTTCCCCCAAATTTCTGCAGCCAAGAAAGAGATGTGGGGTGAGAGAGAGAGAGAGAGAGAGAGAGAGAGAAGGGTAAATGCGAGGCTTGTGTTTGCCAGTGTTTGCGGACAGTGGACAGAAGTCTGTGCTCTTATACTGCAGCATTTAAGAGACTGAGGCCGTCTTTTCCTCTCTCGCTGAATGGAAATTAAAGATTCGTCAACAACGCTGTTCTAATAATCTGTTGCCTGTTTGAAATCAAAAGCATGACTTTATATCTGTGACAAAAGCCACATTCTTTCTTAAGCCTTCAGAAGCCATCTGAGTAATAAGCGTGTGTGTGTGTGTGTGTGTGTGTGTGTGCACTGTGCACATGAAGGCGTATGTGCATATATGTCAATGATGAGTGTTTCTGCAGTTGTCCTTGCTGTGGACGTGTGTGTGTGTGCGTGATTGCATCTTTGTGTTCGTAGTTGCGGATGAGGGTTTGTACATTTGTCAGTGGGTATGATTGTACATAAGTGAGCAGATTTTCAGTGCTGCCCATGATGTGTTTGAGCTGCATCAGTCAGCTCTCCTCAGCCGCCCGACAGAGCCGTCCGCCGCTGCCTGTGTTCGCCCGCTTCTTTTCCAAACGCCGCAGTCCTCTCCCGTAACTGCGGAAAACACACCTCCTGCACGGGTGTGTACGTGTGTGTGCGTGTGCGCATCAGCCCTCTGACGGCAGAGCCCCCTTAATCGCCGAACCCCCCCGCCCCGGGTCATTAATATTCTCGGGCTGTAGGCTGACTGCGGCGTCTCGGTGACGCGGTGCTCCGGGGCAGGAGGGGAGGTGAAATTAAAGACGTGAACCGTCCCCCCCCCCCTCCCCCCATTACTCACCTGCCCCCCCCCCAGCAACTCCTACAGGGGGCCGTGATGCTCGCTCCTCCCACAGAGCACGCTCAGTCTCCGCCCTGTGTTGTGTTTACCTTTCTCCGCGAGGGAGGGGCTGCCGCGGCTCAACGGGCAGGTCTGACGGCTTCAGTGATTCGTCAGTGTGGTGATGATTGGACAGTTTGGGAGGCGGCGTTGGGTGACCCCTCCCCCTGTGTGCTTGTTGTTGTGAGTTTTGAGTCCTGTTCTACTTTGGGTGACGCGGTTACTGCTCCTGACTGGACGTATTGGGTCACTATGAGATGACTGGAGCTGAGGAGCTGTGATAGGATCTCTGTGCATTTCCCTCTCTCTCTTTATTCTCTCATTCACTCTCTCCTCTCCTCTCCTCTCTCGCTCGGCCTGTTTTCCTGCCCCTCCCTCGTTACCCTGCTCACTCCCTCTGACTCAAACGTCGATAATGAAAATTGTCTTGTACCTGAAATAGATTATTGCTGCGCAGAGTCAGAGGCTGTTTGAAAACGCGGCGGTGTCAAATATAAGAGCACACTGAGCATTTTCTCCTGAACGCACACACACACACACACACACACACACACACACACACCATCAGTTCTTCACTCAACACCATCAGTTCTCCACCCAACACCATCAGTCCTTCACCCAACGCCATCAGTCCTTTACCCAACACCATCGGTTCTCCACCCAACACCATCAGTCTTTTACTCAACACTATCAGGCCTCGACCCAACACCATCAGTCCTTCACCCAATGCCGTCAGTCCTTTACCCAACACCATCAGGTCTCCACCCAACACCATCAGTCTTTTACCTAACACCATCAGTTCTCCACCCAACACCATCAGTCTTTCACCCAACGCCATCAGTCCTTTACCCAACACCATCAGTCCTTCACCCAACGCCATCAGTCCTTTACCCAACACCATCGGTTCTCCACCCAACACCATCAGTCCTTTACCCAACACCATCGGTTCTCCACCCAACACCATCAGTCTTTTACTCAACACTATCCGGCCTCGACCCAACACCATCAGTCTTTTACCCAACACCATCGGTTCTCCACCCAACACCATCAGTCCTTCACCCAACGCCATCAGTCCTTTACCCAACACCATCGGTTCTCCACCCAACACCATCAGTCTTTTACGCAACACTATCAGGCCTCGACCCAACACCAGCAGTCTTTTATCCAACACCATCAGTTCTCCACCCAACATCATCAGTCCTTCACCCAACGCCATCAGTCCTTTACCCAACACCATCGGTTCTCCACCCAACACCATCAGTCTTTTACTCAACACCATCAGGTTTCCACCCGACGCCATCAGTCTTTTACCTAACACCATCAGTTCTCCACCAAACACCATCAGTCCTTCACCCAACGCCATCAGTTCTTTACCCAACACCATCAGTCCTTCACCCAACGCCATCAGTCCTTTACCCAACACCATCGGTTCTCCACCCAACACCATCAGTCCTTTACCCAACACCATCGGTTCTCCACCCAACACCATCAGTCTTTTACTCAACACCATCAGGTCTCCACCCAACACCATCAGTCTTTTACTCAACACCATCAGTTCCCCACCCAACACCATCAGTCCTTCACCCAACGCCATCAGTCCTTTACCCAACACCATCAGTCCTTCACCCAACGCCATCAGTCCTTTACCCAACATCATCAGTTCTCCACCAAACACCATCAGGCCTCCACTTAACACCATCAGTCCTCTACCTAACACCATCGGGTTTCCACCCCTCTCCTGGTGCTCTCGCGATTATTCTCTCCCCTCAGTTCCAGGTGCTGGCTCCTCCCCCTTCCGCTTACCCTGCTGTCACCCTCAGCATCTCTGCTAACTCGGGCAGGTGAAGCCTCTGCGCTGTTAGGGCTGTCACTTAGCATGTAGCGTTTGAAATTATTCTGGTCCAAGCTGCCCTCAGGTGGGCCCGTCTGCCTGAGTCCTCACTGGCCAGCGAAGATAGTGGCCTGAGCGATAATCTCAGTCGCGTGTGGCGGAGGAGTCCGCTGGGGAGCAGCCCTCCTCCTGCGCCACCTCCTCCCACTGTCTCCCAGAGTCACTGCGTGATTTTCACTGCACCCCCCGTGATCATCATGTTTTACAGTCAGAGCACTGACCTCGGACCAGCTCTGCTTTGTATCTTATATTGAATACAGATAGACTATGGATTATGGAAGACCTGATCCTACATCAGCTCTTTCTCATGGTGAATTCTAATGAATATGGTCCCATTCTCTGTACTTACACTCAAACAGACAAATTAAATGTTGATGTTGTCTCAGCAATCTTAACTGGACCAGAAGACATTTGAGATGCAGTGGTTCTTGTAAATAAGGACAAGGTCACAACTTTTCCTTTTTGGCTCACTGCAACATTATAATGGATTTGAAAATGGTGCATGAGCTTCACATGGAGACTGCCACCTTTAATTTGTAAGTTTTAACATCCATACTGTGACAAACATGTTCAAATTGCTGCCATTTTGTGCGACGTTAATATCCAAATGCTAATTGTGCTTATTGTACGTATCAACCTGTTTGACCGGACAGTAGCTCTCACAAGTAACTCATCATATTTTCCTCTTGTCTACAAGATATATTCACAGAATTCCATGATGTCCCAGCGGTGAATCTCACTCCTTTTAGACACTCTGTGGAATTAAATCTCTCCATAACCCGCCGGATCAATGGGAGCATGCTCTGAATAACATCACTACATTTCCTATGCCATGCCATCCATAATCAATTACATTATATCGCTCATCTGCACAGCTCCATGGTCTGAGAGCGATCCCAGTCCCCGTTTATCTTCTCATATTAATCTCTCTAATTATATGCCCTGCCGTGTCTTTATCTCGGTCTGTTTTCTCTCCTTTTGTACGCCGAGCTGCTTGCGATATAAATCATTTCTCAGGTTTTGAGATTAAAATGTACTGTACATGAGAATGGCACATCTTTGTTTAGCCATCAAACTGGATATAGTCATGAGAGCGCATTGCTAATCAAACATTAGCGGGCGTCTGCTCTCGACAAATCCTACAAAATCGGAGTAGGAGGTATCAGAAATTTGCCAGCAGTGCCGAGACTGGAGGAAGTCCAGGCCGGGAAACTTAACCAAGTCCTGCAGACGCTCTATCAGAGATTGATTGTCTGGAGTTAAGACTTGCTCTGCGGCAGTGCTAGTGTTCGAAATGAGGAAATCACCATGGTAACAGATGAGCAGTGGAACCGGATACACTCCCACCCCCTGTAACTCTGAGTGCAGTGGATGGGACGTGGGTTCGAGAAGACTGACTCCCCATGTGGGTTTGGAGGATGTTTTTTACATTCAAAGTCCAGTGTAAATCCAGTTTTGCACAACTCCAGTGACTGATTTTTTTTTTTTGCAGTTGTAATTGTGACATCGATTTTACAATCGTCGTTGTTGTTTAATGTTCAGTGAATGGCATTCTAATAATAGATTTTGGATTAAATATAATCTCTAGACACACCCGCAAACCACAAAAAAAAAAAAAAAAACGTTCGGGGAAGCACCCAAACCAGCTCCGCTGCAGTTTCTCCTGTTAGGCATGCAGTAATTACCCCCCGCAGGTCCTGTTGTGCATATCAGGTCCGATAATTATCCTCACAATGGAGAAAAATGCCTGCGCAGCAAAATTATGGAAATAATAACTTCCAATTACAGACAAATTTGATTCATAAATGCCATCATTGCCATTTTGGTTGGTATATTTATTGCATATTGAGGGCCATAGTTATGTTGAGCCTCTTGGGAAGCAACAGGATGCAGTATATCTTCATTGGTCCCAGTTGCTGTGGTTGGCTGTTGCTTTCAAAGCTAGTAAACAACATGACAAAGAGGCGCACTTAAGCGAATCCTAATCTGCATAAAGACGTTCATAATTATGTTCACTTAGAGCAATCTGAAAATACCTTGCCAGCAACGATCTCGCGCACGCAAACACATCCATCATTTAAGCTCATGCTAACGTGCGGCGCATTGCGCTTCCTGCTTCCCTGTGTGTACGTGGCTGAACGCGTATAAGCGTGCGAGAGTGGGTGTGCGATTTATGCGCATGTGCGTCTGTGAGAGAGCGAGACTGTGAGTGTTTATGTGTTTGCTGCTTGTGTGTGAGCAGGGTGGGTGTTTGCAAGTATGTGATTAAATGCGCGCGCGCTTGTGTGTGTGTGTGTGTATGTGTGTGTGCGCGCGCTCCTGCCTGTGCGTGTGCTTGCGCATCTCGGCTCGCTCTGAATGAGCAGTGAAGGAAGTCGGCGGAGTGTGTGAATCGGAGCGCTGGCTCAGGTTGGCGCTCTCACAGCGCGAGTATAATGATGGATTGAGCGCAGTCAAAGGCAGTCAGAGGCAGAGCGCGGTTTGAGTGGTGCGGGCCAGCGAGCGCTCGCGGCGCGGCGTGAATTCCCGAGCAGCGGGCACGCTGACAGAGAGGGGGGAGCGCGCTTACGTACTTGCATATGAAAGGAGAAATTTCACACTTTCTAACAAGCATTCAAGCTGATCTTCTTCCTTATTGTCGCTCGGGCTCTTAATTCTTGATTGGCGGGTGTTTTTTCTCTCGGAGCGATGGCATGGCTTCTGGTGAATTCGCGGTGGGGTGACGATTAAAATGTTCTCACTCGCACATATTTGTCTTTATGTGGGTGTGTGTGCGTGTGTGTTTGTGGGTGAATGTCTCCCGCTTTCGCTTGCATTCATACTGAATAGGCGGTAGGAAGACTTATGTTGGGGAAATGATGCCAATGTCATCGAGGGAATCCAGTTTGAAGTCGAAGTGCAAATTGCCTGCATACTTTACAAAATACTTCATTTGAGATCCACCTGTTCCTTTTACAGGGTAATGTGATTAATGAGATAAATGATTTATAATAATGATACGAATGATAATTATTTGCTTATTCAGTTGAATTTGTTATTATTATTATTAATATTTATTTGCTTAGAATTTATACTGACGCTGGGTACCATTACCATTGTCGTTATTGTCATTATCGTCGTTGTTCGCGTCATTATATTTGCTGAAATACTTCAACCTTTGCATCTTGCTCTGGGGCTCTGGCAGTGTTTCACTCATGGTTCCATTAAACCCAATGGCTTGAAGTGCCAAGTTCCTTCAATCAGCCTGTCGGACTGCCAACTGGTGCGCAAAAGAAGACCGCTTGACTGCGGCTATTGTGCGGACTTCCTCGGTCATGGGAGCCGGACCCCTGCCAGTGAGGAATGACGCGAGGGGTTCGCTGCACTTTTAGCCGCTGGTTTTATTTCCCGAAACATTTTCACGCCACATAATGCCGCGGGCCTCCTGATAAGATGGCGCTTTCATTTATGGATGTAAATCCCTCTGCTCCGGGGGGGACGACGGTGGCTCATCAAAGGCCCTCATATCAAATTAAAAAGAGTTAGTTCTGCTCCTGCGTCTCAACAAGCCGTCAGAAATGAACGCAGCTCCCGACACCAGTGTGCAGATTCTCAGTCCATGTGTTTCGTCGACATGCGGGAGGCAGAAAGTTGTATTAAAAGAGCTGGATTTGCTGTATCCACATTTTTATTCAACCTACAAAATGAATACTGCAGCAATATGGTGAAACTTCATTTGCTCTTGTAACAAGGTTAGCGGCAAAGCAGTGACTAATCCGAACTCTTTAATTCCGTTTGAAAAGATGTCTGTACGGCGCCGAGCAGCCAGCTCAGCTTATGAGACTCTAATTGCCCGCAGCAGTAATGTGACCTCCGCACGTGAAAATTCCACACCGAATAAAATATTTAACACCAACTCCGCAAAAATGAACACTCTGTTCTGAGTGGTGCAGATTTTTCTGGCTTTGTAGGGTTTGGTTTGATTAACCAAAACGAGCACTGAATGATACTCTAAAAGTGTGAAATGCTCACGATCAGAGAGAATTTATGCTGCCGAATTTTGACACAATGTACAATGCAGTTTCACAGGTGATGCTGGGGGTACAGTCATAGATTATGGTTGAGGGTATTGCAGGGCAATGTATAATTTATTATTTTTGAAAAAATAAAGTGCATGGAAGAGAATAAGTGGAAGCCATTGGCTAGATTAAACAAAATCCACAATTAATGAAACAAATGAATAATGAATAAGTCTGGTGGTATTAAATGCTAGGCTTTGAATTTATATTAGGAATGAGTGGCATCCTTTCATTTCTGAACAAGTATGCTGTGGCTATTTTCTGTGATATCAAGTGACTGTTTTCAACCAACAGAGGGATGTTTCTCCTGTTACGTAGTGTTTATTTTATTTTACAATAGCTATAAACCTGCATATATCCTATTATTTTAGCCATAAACCTGCACATATCCTATTATTTTCATATATAAACGGAATTTATCCACGCCTGTGATTTGCATTAAACTGAACATGATTGGTAAGCTGACTGTTAGCGCTAACTTAGCCTTTCTTCTTCTTCTTCTTTTCCCACAATGCTGCTGTAATTACAGTAGGTTTGGGGTTAGATTAGTGTGCTGAGTGATCGCAGTCATGAGTACAGGTCAATTCTGTACGAATACCAGCTCATTCTTATGCAGCTAGTTAAGAAACTCCAGTTTTGCTTTAAGGCAGACATCTGGAAGCCACATGATGCCAATAATTTGTTGGTGGGGGCAGGATTTGAGACATATTTGGTGTAGTGATGATGGGTGAATACGCCACATTTTTGTTCCTGAATAAATGCAATGTTTTATGAGTCTGTCTCAATGACAAGGCCTGCGCGCTCGTCCGCAGCCGCTGCTCACGGTCACCGCAAAGCCCTGGACCGCGTCCCACCTGAACATCTGCGACATTGTCATTTAATACTCGCGCTCTGTGGCATCTTCACTGCAAAGTGTCGCGCACAGTATGGCGCGAGCGCAGTTTCATTTTCAGAGCACCGCTAAATCCAGAGCCGCGGCAGCGAATGCTCTGGTTCGCCCGGCCGTTCTGCACCTGTGCCGTTCTGAAGATTTAAGGAGATCAGAAGTGTTGCGCTGCTTCGGCGAAATGGTGGAAAACTGTTTTTGCTCATGCTGTGGCAAAACACCACCGTGCTGTAGATGTTTTTCAGTTCAGCATTTAGCCGTGACATAAATATTAAATGTAATATTTCACCATCTGTGGACAGTGATGGTACTAGTTCTACTAGGACCAGAACTTTTAATTATATTGCAGTTTTATCATCATTGTTACTGTAGTTTCATACTTATAACTACCATTAGGTGAAACACCTCTATTTTTACAAGCATATATTTCATTCTGGCTGTGAAGTAAAACACGTTGCATTGTAAATACCAGGAAAAATGGTTGAAAATGTGCTTTGTTACACAGTTTATAGATGCAATTTCAGGTAATGAAACAAGGACTCAAGGAAACATTATTATTATTATTGTTAATGATTGCAGTGCCTATCAGATTTCAGGTTCAGGTTACTTTATTAATACCCGAAGGCAGATTTGTTCTGCAGTGAAATGAAATGATGCCGCCCATTTATACACAGTTACAGTACAAATATAACATAAAAAAAGCCAAAACAGAACACATGATAAAAGTACCCCAAGACTCCACCGGTCAGGACACTAGAGAGGGAAAGAAACATCAGTACTTAGAAAAATACTAATAAATAACCCAAATAAACATCCTCTGGATAAAAACCAGGGTAAAAGCAAGTTTAAAAATGAAATAAATAAATAAATGAATAATACCTCTGCAGTATGTGCTAATTGTGCAAAATTATGTGCAAAATCTCCACAGCCTGTTCAATTCAATAATAGCAGCAGGAACAAAGCTGTTTCTGTAACGTTTGTTTCTACCTTTGGGGATCAGAATCCTCCGTCCAGAGGAACACATGCTAAAAATGCTAATCCTTACCTCACACATTTAGGTGGGTAGTTATTCCTGCTCTAATGGAGTGCGCTTGACTGCGGATTTAAGGTTGTGTTTAAACCTTCAGTTCAGCTCACTGGTTGACCTTGAGGGTCACGGTGTTGCTCTGTAGATGCTGCGTGCCCATTGGCCGCCCTGCAGTGTGACACCTGAGAGGGGCAGTCGAATGCTGGATCACCACCCGTGGCCTGTTGGCCTGTGTCCGTTGGACACTTGATACTGTACCTGCTGTCAGATCTCCGCAGAGCTACAGGGGAGACTTTCATTACCTGTGCGGCTGCCGCTGGTGTTGGATGAGCTGATGGGGGGTGGCGGGTCAGAGGTGGAGTGGGATTAACTATATACGAGTCCCAGCTAGTGAGCACGCTCAGGCAGAGGTGTGTGCTAATCAGGCTATCACCTCTGCTTGACCTGTCGTTCGGTGAGTTTAACGCACGTCCCTGTGCATGAGTGAGCACATACAAGCTCACAGAGAAATGAAACTTTCCCAAAAAGCCTCATCACTTATCCCCCCTCGGTTCCTGGGCTGCGAGTGACTGCAGGAACGATGTGGGTCGGTTCTTGGGGCCGTAATCGATGCAGAGCGTGCCTGGTGTTGCTTGTTGTCCGGCTGGTCCAGTGCTAGACTTCATGCATAACGCATGTGGATCTCAATCAGCCTTTGTAGTTTTCCACAATGATTTTGTGGTTAGTCAAACGTGCATGTGTGGTTAATCCATGGATAACATTGAGTATGTCAGACTTTTTTTGTTGCTAAATGTTTTAAAAAAACCTGCTCACCGTTGACTGATCCACAACTTCCCTTTGAAGTTGAAGATTGCTATCTTTGGCGAGGTCAGGGCCCGCACTATAAAGTATAGACTAAGGCCTCATATAAATGATCGACCTGTGAATCGAGTCGTGTTTCTGCCTGGCCTGTAACGCTCAGTGACTGACCTCACTTTGAAATGGCATCTTTAGGAGGGAGGCTCCGTTTTACTGATTCGTGGAGCTTTGAGCCGCACTTCTTGTGTAACTGTCACCGTGTCCGGATCGTTCTGCTGTCTCTGCTGGAACACAAGTTTGCAAGAAAAGAGGAGAGGCCTTGGAGAAATAATTGGCTGAAATGAACTCTAAGTCTGTGGGGATCATTTGTTTCAAGCGTTGAATAATGTTTGTGATTGTGTGTGTGTCTCAGTGTGGTGTAAATGCTACACCAGGATGAAATGGCTGAGGAAAAACACAGCCGCACAAAAAAGACATTAATATTTTTGTTTTTTTATGTGCAACATGTCTTCATGATAACCCATAGAAAACTTGAAACTTCTTTTTGAGTATGATTTTCAAAAAGAATTGCCTGTTATATAACACAGTATGCTAATTATCTCTCATTAATATTGAAGAAAAATGGGTGACAACAAGCAAAAGTTATTTTTCTTGATAGATATCCATAAGAAATATTATGCCAAAAGACATCCAAATTGGGCAAAATATGCTTTGAAGAGTGAAGACGACAAACAAGTTGACCTCCTGTTCTTCAAGGGGTCGAACGATTCTGACAATAGCTGAATAGTTTCCATATTCAGGCATCATTCTCAGCTTTCTTTTGATATATAACGGGAGGTAATACGACGTAAAACGGAAGAAATACAATCTCAGAAATTTCTATGACAGGCATTTGGCAGTGCAGTCGGGAAAGAGTTAAAGGTACACATAATGACATTTATTAGTCAATACACGATGACATTTTGTTAAACGGCATTGAAAAATTGTGATAACAGAATAATTAATTAAATAAACTGTGGGCAAGTTTCTGTATTTGTGAACATATCAATAAATCAATCATTATTTATGAAACATATGACTGTTTTGTATGCGTAACGGTCGACGTTTAGTAAACACTTTAGTTTTCGAAGGACGTCTTTACTGGAGGCTCAGCCGGTGCTAAGTGCCCTCAGAGAACTCTAGAACGACAGCGTGTTACATGGGGATTAGTTTGCATATCCACCCCATCAGACGATGATATTGTCTCTGATATCGGGTCCTTTGATGCTGTTCGATGCGCAGTGCCATTATCTGGCCAGGCTATCTGCCGAGACAAGAATCAGGGAAGTGTACGGATCTTAATTTTAAACTAACGAGATATCAGAGATTAAAGGATATAGGCGCGATTCGCTCAGGTATCCGGAACTTTCTGCTGAAGGTCGGAACGATTCCTGAGGAAGCGGGTCGGGTCAGCGAAGCCCCCTCGCTCACGCGAAACTCAGGGGCCTGTCTTTCCTCGCTTCATTTGAGCGAAGTTTGTGTTAAATCACATCTGTATGCCCACGCTGTGCCGTTAAATCTGTTTCTCATTTTGGCTTTGACTGAAAAATCAACCTTGTCGATTTAGACGCAGTGTTTTTTCCCCTTTTCTTTCAAATGACATTATTTTTTATTCCTTCTGCCTCAGGTCCTGCTACTCTCCGAGGGTGGCTGTACAAATGCCAAACACACTGCCTTTACCGCATTAATTGATTCATTTACTGATTTTTTTTCCCTGTTTTAAACACAAGCATCTACCCTAGCTCCCGGCAGCGAAGTAACAACTATGTTTATATACGCACTGTATATAAAATATTCTGGATAAAGTGGGAGGAGATTGTATGTATGCTCATGGTATGGACTAGAATTTTTTTTTTGTACTGTGGTGTGCCATTTGACTTTCACTTGACCTTCAAGGTCACTAGCCACGGCAGCGAGCCTTTGTGTTGCGCTCTCCATCTCAATGCTGCTATTTTCCATCTGCGCTCCCGTCTGTGTGTGGGAGACAGGTGACGCGGGTCAGACCTGTGGAGGGAAAATGGCCACCGTGTTCTGAGAAATGCAATAACCCCCGCCCCCGATTCGCCATTTCCCTAACTCCCCAGCCCGTTGGCTTCCTCAAGCGTCAGGCCTTAATGGCTCATTTTAAATGATAGCTTTCTTAATCACTCGTATCATAATTGTCTCGGGATCCTCTGTGCCGGGCGACTAATTTTAAAGATGCACCACACAAGAGACCTGAAGCTGCATCACAGACTGTATGTTTACAGAATCAGCTTTGGAATTTAGATATTGTGTTTGTATGTTGTCCCCATATGTTTTCCTTTGTTGAAGTATTTATACGTCAGTGGGATCTAAGTAATCAATACTCTTGTATTTACTCAGTGAGGCTGTTTTTCCCTTGGCCGAGCAAGTATAAGGAAAGCACTGTAGCGCGGAAGAGCACGCAAGCTGTCACTAACAGATTGATTGAATTATGCTGAACGCCCCCTGGTGGCGACTTAGGAAACACGCAAGGCCCGAAATGCATTTAAAAAGCAATGAATGATACTGAGAGGTAAATATACTCAGAACATTGAGAACATTAACTATTGTGACAGACCTTGCTCTATTCTGAAGTTCAGTGTGTTTTCATCGGTGACACTGGGTAGTAAACGAGAGGCATAATCAACATTTTATACCCATATTATTTCACTGCAGCCCAGAAACTTAGCTGGAATCTGCTGGCTTCCAGTGGTCTGGCCTCTGCGCTGTGCCACTGAACTTGAGCCAGGAGTGCATGTCATTGCTTTGTCTCGCTGCTCACACAAACCTCGAATGATGGGATTCTGTTTACCATATTAGGAGCTTCTCTCCTAATCCACGTTTTGTGTAACTGAAATCCAAGCCCAGTTTTACCACACGGCGTACTGAAAAAAATGATTCATACATCTCCCTTAGTTGTGTTATTTTTCTTACTCTGATTAGTGTACTGTGCACCGCTGCTCTCTTATCCGGATATGAGCTTTTTCAAGGACTTCTGTAACTATCACACACTTGTTCTCATTCTCAAATATAATCATGTCCAGAATTAATGGAACCCTTGATAAAAACTAAAAAAAGCTGGCTACCATTAACAATGCAGTTGATAATCCTTATGTTAAGGTCAAACACGTGTGGAAAGGTATACTTTTAATTTGTCTCATCTTACATTGTTTTTTCTGTAATAATCTTGTTTTCTGAAGCGCGCAAATAATTATGGACCCTGACTGTGGCGATTCAGCCTGTCTCTGGTTTTGATTGATGCTTTTCTGCTTGTATTGGAAATGTGTTAATAATGAAAAACAATATGCGACAAATAAATAGCATTCCTTAGACGTTTGCATATTCATGTATTTTTCAATGTTTGCAGCTGAGAGAATATAAACTGAAGAGTGTTATATAAGAGATGTCTGTTTTTTTCAGATGTGTGAGAAGGCAGATGGGCAGTTATTTCAATACTTTTTTTGTTTTATTTCAGATGCTATGTGTGCAATATTATCGATTTGATTGCTACCTTGTAATTGAAGCACTGTTAACTAAAAACCCAACAAGTCAAGTCAAGTCTGACTTATGGGGTTTTAGTAATAGGTGCTTCAATTCACATGAGAGTAAAAAAAATCCTTATTCTGCCACAGGTGCGATTTAACCTAGTGACATCATGCCTGTTTCCCAGCAACAAGCATGATGTCAGAGGATCATTGGAATTTTGTAGCTCTGTTATATACATAGTGCATGTTGCCATTAAACTGAAGTGAAGCCTGAATCAGTCGCTGCATTCTCTTTGCAGTTCACAATTCTTGTGTCTCCTGCTGTGACAGTTTATCCACTGATTATAGTATTGCTAGAATTGATATGGGTTTTCCATTTGTTGTCACGAGTGAGATAATTGCCGTGTTACTGCATATCCAATAGCGCTGGTAACTTGAAGCCATTTTCATTTGGCTAAAGCTGCTGGGAAATTTCCGGAAGCGCTCTGAGCCGGCTGCTAATCCTCTGCCACTCAAACAGCCGGCAGACAATTGTGAGTTTAAATTCAGCACAGGTCAGAGGTCGCAAGGCTTTGAGAATGGAAATTTGTCCCTCCTGAGTAATGTTCTTTGTTGTTCTCCCTCTTAATCCGTTTCTTCGATACCAATTAAAAGTTTAGTTAAAGCTTAGAAATAAACAAAACTGAGGGAGAAAAGGCCCTTCTGATAGCCCAAGAGTCATACTTATTAGGAATGATATTTGTCCTCCGTTTCGCTGAATTCTCTGAGACTGTTTGAGGAATACATGGTGGGCCATCAGCAGGAATGGTCGCGCAGATTAATGACACCTTATGCTAAAAAGTCCCGCATGATCGCAACACTGTTGAATTCGGCCCGTCTCCTTCATGCTGCAAGGCTCTTTTTTCCCTTGGACACCTAATTACTCAGGCCCCTTTTTTTCTGACAGAGTAAAGTTTGTGAATTATATTTTGTTTTTCAGGAGGCACTTACTACCTGAAAGATTTTTACCTTTGGGGCAAGAATGCTAATGTGTGTGTGTGTGTGTGTGTGTGTGTGTGTGTGATCTGTTTGTGGTATGGCTTGAAAACTGCAGTTGTGGGGTTGAGGAAACGAAAGAAGGACGGTTGTAGAAACGTTGCTGGTATGTCGGTTTTAAACTCTGTCCATCCACTATCTTTCACTGGAGACCCTCGATAGGTTCGGCTGCAACTACGTAGGAACAGGAGCCATTTTGTTTCCATTGCGTGAGACCTAGCCTTTTCACATAATGGAAATCGTTGGATATTTTTGTCCTTTTCTCAGAAGGAAAGCATATTAATTTTAGGGTAAAAGTAAGTAATCGGTCTACATTGGTATCGACAAGCATAAGAGAGGAAAATGTACGGACAAGGAAAACGAGAAACCTGGGGGGGGGGGACTCATACACTTTGAGAGGGTGCTCAGTAATGCGATGGAAACAAAATGGCGCCATGACCAGATTTCCTGGAACCTTCATGTCGCAAGTCTCTCCATCTTGTGCCTCTGCCTTACAGAAGAGGTCTGAGACACTGCTGTATGTTTGTGTGTTGGCTGCGTCCGAAGCACTGAGAACGACCTGAAGCCGACTGTTTCTCAATCTCAGCTGTGATTGGCTCCCTCGACTCCGCTGTGCTAGTGCTCAAGAATGTAAGTCTGGTGTGAGCTTTGCAGATGCGGAGATGCATTGACAGATGTCGCAGCGATGCTGTAGAGGTCTTATTGCCATGTATGTGATATTGGTGGAGACCCCCCCGCAACTCGAACGCTTGTTGGCACTGAAACCGTTTCTGCTGCCAATGACCATACTGACTGAACACCTCCACTCCGTCTCTGATATAGGTCTGCAGATGGTCTGAATATAACAGAGCTTTCACTTTGCCTTCTGATTGGTTACTTCAGATCAGCTCCGTAAGTTTACGTTGAGGATGATCTGCAGTTGCGTGCTGTGATTCATCTATGTTTTGTATTTGTTCTAAAGTCTTTTTACTCTTTAATTTCAAACAACAGGCCGAGTAAATGGTCAGTAAATGAATGGTCAGTGAACCAGTTTCAGAGAAGCTTCACTGAATTTTGGGCAAGGTCTACTAATTGATTGTCCCCTATTGAAACGACCTCATGATGGCGAACATCAAGACGGTTGACAGAAAAAGAATTCGGCCATTTGCAGGAGTGCAGACTTACAGCAGCATACTGGCTTATTCTTACTGCTCTGTCATTTTATTGCAATTTTTTTTGTCTTTTTTTAAAAGAAGGAAACCATTACAGCAAATCAAAATCACGGCTAACTTTGCAATTTCCATGGTGCGTTGGAGTACTGCTGTTCCAGGTTACATTATTGTTTATGGTCTGATGCAACTGTACAGGATAAACGCGGCCAAAAGAAAAGAGAGTTTGGACCGTCTCATTTCTGTCCAGATAAATATCACTCAAAGGTTTGGCAAACAACACGTGGACCTCTTCACACAGGCATGTGCGCACGCGCACACACACACACACACACACACACACACAAACACACATTTTGCGAACCTCGATTCTGAAACAAGGTCTCCTGCGGGTGCCATAATGGTTTCACTCCAGGTGTTTCATATAAATGTATTTTTGTGGTGTTTTGGCGAGGTAATTGCGGAGAGCAGAGTGCAGACATGAAGTGAAAGATATTCCTGAACGGACTGCGGTGCTGGAACTTTCCCTGGGCGCAGAGAGCAGACTGACAGATAAACTGTACATCCTCTCCTCAGCAGTACTGAAACTGGCAAACTCAGGGCTTCCCTCCGCTTAGGCCAAACAAACACCGCACCTCGCTGAGAGTGGGCGTCTCTGAGCTGAGGCGCACGCACGCACACTGCCACTATGGAACAATGGACTTCCCTGTACTTAGGTTTCACACAGACAGCGACTACAGAACAGTGGGCTTCCGTCTGTCATGCAGGTAAAAGCAGGAGGTGATTGTTTGTGTTTACATAAATGAGCAAACAGACAGATGACAGACTAAAGGCATAAAAAATCTGAATAAATGTGTGAAAAATCTTAACAAATGGAGAAGCTTCTGTTCGTTTTCCTGCCATGGTTTGGGGCCAGTCGTCCCCGTAAAGGCAGACGGGTTATTCTGTGTGAATCACCTTTATATCCTGTAATGAAGCATCACCACCGTGATGGGATGGTCTCCTCCAGTGTGATAATGACCCAAACCTCACAGGGTACAAGGGCTCACTGAATGCTTTTATGAGGATAAAAATGATCTTAATCATTCGCCACCTCCTTCACAATCTCCAGATCTCAAACCAACTGATTTTGGAAAAACATGTTCGACAGTGCTGTCCATCATCATCATTAAACCAGGAAACGAGGGAGTTTCTGTTGGAATGAGGCCACTTCATTCCTCCAGTGAAGTTTAACACTTGTGGACTCAATACCAGGTGATGTCAAAGCTGATCTGGCTACTTGTGGAGGCCCAATACGCTACTCAGACAGTTATTGTAGATTTTTCCCATAATTCCTCACCCCTCTGCATATATGAACTTGCGTAAGGGTGCGAGTGTGTGAGTAGCAGTAGCTGGTATCGGGGTCGAGGTTCGAAATGGGCCCGGAGCGGTTGGCGTGGTGTCCCACAGAAGCCTCTGGTCTGGGCCCATAACTGGATCCAACCGCAGGGCGTTGTTTATGTGGCGGGTGTGGGCTGCGCTGGGGTCGGGAATTAAAAATTAAAGAGGAGGAGTTAATTGCAGAGGCCCAGTCCCAGGCCACAGGGGGAGTGATGCCTGCTTGCCCTCCGCTGGGCCGCTGGTGCTACACCGGACCTGAGGTTTTAAACTCTGTGCCCTTCCAGCACTGAGGCTGCCAAAAATTACCCTCCACCGCCGACATCGCAGGTCCTGTGATCTCACCACTGGCTCATCCAGCCAAACTAACAGGAAACAGCATTCGTCCAGAACACCAGGCCAGGAAGTTTATTCGTTCGGTGCAGCGTGTTCAGTTTAATCCTTGTGGTGTTTTGGCCTTTACTTCATTGTAAATTGTTTGACTGTGTTTCTGTGTATTTTTACAGCTTTGTTTATATGTGATGGATACTTTCGTATTATTCACTGATTACAGTCTTGGTTTCATGCCACACAAACACACACACACACACACGCGCGCGCACACACACACGCACGCACGCACGCACACACACACACACACACACACACACACACATATATACATATGTCAAAAACAAAAAATTAAAACTAGCACTGCCAAAAATGACATTAATTCTATACCTACCTTCAAGTGAAACATCAATTTAGGTTTATATGGTCTAACTCATCTGGTTGTTCAGGTGTTTACCCTTCTGATTTAAGCTGGACTTCTTAGGTTTGAGGAAACATCTGATACTTGTGCAGAAGATAAATGGAAAGTGACAGTTTTCCCCCCTTTTCTCCTCTGTTCGCTCTCTGTTCTCCTTGGGCGCGTCTCTCTTTGGTAGCAGAGGAATTTACATGGCTCCGGGGCGGGGTGGGAGCTCACGGGGCAGATGGGGGGTAATTAAACGTTTGTTCTCAGATGCAGGTGTGGTGGAGGGTTTTGGGAGGGACGTCAAAGTCCTGGTTTTGGCCTCGGGATTTTAAAGGTCAGAGGGTGAGGCGAACACGTGAAAGTCTTGCTTCTTCACTCTGTAAAAAAAAAAAAATTAAACAGTTGACTCAATTTGAAAAAGGTAAGGCACCCATCTGAAAAGCATTTTTGAGTTGGCTCAGCATCAAGTTCTGCATTCTCTCAGAATTAATTTGGCCAATTTAAGTTCAGCGGACTCAAAAATGCTGTGCAGCTGGTCGGTGCATGACAGTGTGTATGTTCCTACAGTCTATTTCAGTTCGCAAAACCATTACGGCGAGTGTGAAACATAAAAATAAAATTAAATTAAATACAGTACTTTTCAATTTGCTGTTTGTGAAGACAAGGTTTCGAGCAGAATTCAGTAAATTATTGTACTACACCTTCTTTAAGTTTAAGTGCATATTTTAATATAATCTAGATGTTTTTGCGTCCTTTTAAAAATGCATAAATATACTGCATTAAATCGGAATATTAAACAAGAAAAAAAAAATTCTCTTGGGCGAGACTTAATCAGGCAACAAATGTTTGCATATCCAAGCAAAATTTCAATGAATATTTATTGGAATTCATTTGTTGAATGCTGATTGTAATTACATGCAGGCATGATTTAATTCCAGGACTGCTGCATTTGCTGACTGAAATACAGAGGAATAAATATGGGCACCCCAGCATCCAAATGAGCAAAATGTCATCTTATTTTGCGATGACACTGCTATCTATCTATCTATCTATCTATCTATCAGTCCAGTTTTAGGCTGTATATAAACAGTAATTGCGTTGAATTTTAAAGAACATTGTACAGGGTGGCACTGACCTGTTTGGTGGCCGTCTGCAGCTGTCTTGGGATGCACAGAACCCCGGCGGGGACTGAGCGCATTCAGGGACGGCTCGTCGGTTGAAGGTCAGATCTGACTGCAGGCTGAGGAGAGACCGCAGGTTAAGCAGTGAATGGGGTGAAATAAGAAAGAATATCTAAAACGGAAGGCTTCATGAGGCGGTACGCTGGTGGATATGGGTCTGAGGCGGGTTCGAGCACACACATCCGAGGATTTGGTCGTGCGGTCATGCTTGTGGTTGGCCGTTCTCACTGTGCACCTTATTTTACCGTACATCCATCCATTGATGAACTGATTTGGCGAGATCTGTTTTTTTTCATCTCCCATGGTCAGTGTAAGATAGCGCCTGAGTGCACACGTTAGCACGTTAGCTCGCCCATCGCTCCCTTTGAGATAATTGCAAGCTTGCCTCTAAATTAAATGCTTCGGGTTTTCTTGTTTACCGTGTGGGTTGGATGAACTTTCGAGATGCGTGTACTTTCAATCCACCTCCTCGGTTAAAGCAGTAGGGGGTCTCGCAAATGCCGACAGATACCGCCGTATCGCCGCCTGAAATACCGCCATATCGCTGCTTCAACCCACCTCCAACCTTACACCACCCTGACCCTGACGCGTGGGAATATAGTCACAAAAGTATTTTAATAGTAAAATACTGTTCTAACGCCTCTGAGCCTTTTCATTTTACGCAGAGTATTCAAAGTAAGAGAGACTTTTTTCTTTTAACCCTTTGAGCGCTGAGTACATTTTCAAGGAATTAAAAATGTAGTCATCCTGAACTGTTGAAAACCTATCATGTGGCAACTTGTTTAAAACTTTTAAACAAGTTGCCGCATTATAGGTTTTCAACAGTGTCTGATTTTGATATCTTACATCATTGGGCAACCATAGTTGCCCACGGCGCTGAAAGGGTTAAAAAGAGAGGTGAAATTCGATGGTGGTTGATTGTGATGAGTAGTCCGTCCGTCAGTATGGGCACATATTTTGCTCATGATTATGAAGCTGTCTTGTGGTATACACTGCCTCATTGCCGCTAGGCACAAGTAGTTACGCTTGAGCGAGTAACTGAATGACAATATGGGGGAAAAAAAAGAATAATATACAATGGTTGGGTGCAATTATCTATTTTACTGTGGAAAACACTCCAATGCTTCAGAGCTTTCAAGGCTGGGATTTATTTGGGGACAATTATGTGGATACAATGCTTATTAAATCTGAAAATTTTTCATTTGCGACATGCAGATTGATGATTCTCATTCTGGAGCATTTTCTGTCGGGCAGCCAGTCTCAGACAAGCCGGGAACAACAGACACACTGTGTTTCTCCTTTCAGCACTAATAGATTTTCTGGGTAAATGAGGCACAGAATTTCATCACACAAAGAAAGCTAAATGTCAAGGTAGCGAAGGAGTGCTTTTGGATTGGTGCCCGATTTACTTTAAAATTCTATTTTCTTTCTCTATCGTTGTAGACATGCACCAAAGGTGATTCAAATGTAATTTACCAAAGTAAAAAGTAGTTTATTGTGGCGGAGTAAAGAAACTGCGGCTATTTATCTATCACAGAACATGATTCTTTATATCTAAAAACAGAATATTTATTTGCCTCAAATGTAGTGTTAAACAGTGGTGTGATTGTCTAGAGCTGGAGAGCCAGACCGCTGTTATTAAAAGCATTATCTTTAATTGGTTGAATTGAACTTCTTTGTAAAGGTGGGCAAAGAAAAATAACTTGAGATATTTTTTTTTTCTATGCCAGAAAAATAGAAAATGAGAAAAATAAAGCCTGGGGCGTAGCAGGCCGCCACGCTTAGTTCCTTTCATATGGTTTTCATTGAGTCGGAGAGTCTCGGGGCTGGGAGAGGGGAGGGAGACATTTTGTCCAGACACAGAGCGAAATGGTTCTCCAGTGTGAGGGAGTCACTGAGAGACGGAGAAGTGTCGTTCAGCTCAGCGAGTCTTTACAGTCTCTCCACAACACATGATCTTAGCCGCACAGCTTACCTCTGGTATCTGTCCCCGGTGTGTGTTTGGCAGGAGCTGATGTTCGGCGTATGAGCCCAGATCACCGTATTACCTGCTCGCACACGTGCGTTAGATATGCATGAGGCATGTATGTGAGTGACTGTATGTGCCTCCTTGTGTCCTGTGGAGAGAACCGTATCCCTCGCATTGTCCTGAACTACCTGTTCTAGAAGATGCAAACTTTGGCTGAGATAAGAGGATAAGCATTGATTTGATACAGTTACATGAAAAAATTTGACAGTAAAATACTGCAGTGCCAGAAGCTAGCGTGGGAAAGCCGTTGCAGAGAACTTCCATGCCTCAGCAGGTCCCTGCTCAGCCCTCTTTTAAAGGCGGAATATAAACTGAATTACAATCCGGCACGTAAACTCACAATGCAGCCGAGTTAATTGTCACAAAGGGGTGTTTGAATGGATCCATATATCTAGAATGCTGATAAACCCATGTTCACTAGGGTGTCTGATAGCCAGAAAATGAAACGGTATATTTCCTCAACAAAGTTTACGACGGTTCCAGTAAAGAGCTCATGGGTGATAATAGTATGTCCCCTTAAGGGCAGTAGAGGGTTGTGTGAGGGCCTGGGGTCCTGTATGACTGCCGTAAATGTCAATCCGATAAGGTGCTAATCCTTTAGCAGCATGCTAAGAATGCATGATCCAGCAAAGGATCTGTGGTAGTTTAGCTGCAGCTGAATGGCGTGACAATGGGAGGTTCTTTCTCATCCTACAGGGGTGCATTTCCCAATATCATAGCCGCTAACTGTGTTATCTACTTCCATAGGATGAACTCTGCATTGCCATGCCAAGCTACGTTGTCTAACTCTATTAAAAACTTCTGTAGGTTGAACACTGCATTGTTAGTTCAACCTATCTAAGTTGCACTGAACTAGCTATGCAGAGTTCAAGCTACATAAGTTGCTAACATGGCAAGCAACATATTTAACAACTGTGCCTGGAGGAAACGTACCCCAAGTCTGTGCTATAAGTTCTTATACAGACCCACAAGCAGTAATAGCGCCCCCTAGACAGAACACCTGTCCACTGCAGGGATGTACGTCACCCACAGCTTTCCTCTATTAAGCAGCACAGAAACATTTTCAGCGCATCGCCGAACACTTAGGAGGCAGAAAAGAGGAATTCAATTCCACGACCACCTAATTGAATGGTAGATTGGATTAAGGAAGGTAAGAATGCCTTTGTACCAATATGATGATAATACTGTTTTGCTGGAGAAATGGAGAGCTGCAGTAGAATGAATTAGATGATGCTCCCTACCACATACAAAAGACACACGCTAACTCTCTCGCTCTCTCTCTCTCTCTCTCTCACACACACACACACACACACACACACACACACACACTCATAATGCTATTTACCTCCTCACTATTTTTCATTTCCAAGTGTTGAAAGGCGCAGGGAAAAAACAAAATCCCAGCTCTGAGAGAAATGCCATTGAACTGAGGGAGAAATGGAGAATTTAAACACTGCTTATTTTACTTCAGTTCACAATGTGTGATGCGGCACTGTTATGAACAGGGAATTTTGAGTGGAGTGAATCTTAGCTCTTGGAAATGTTGAGAGAGGCAGGGTATGTTAGGCTCATAAAAAGTATGAATGTGTGTGTTTGTTGCTCACTATACATGTGCTTGTGTACATATGTGTACGTATCTAATGCTGTTAAGGTATCGACTCCCCTGCCTTGACTCTCATCAGCTGATTTATATTTAGCTGCTGTTGATCTGCGCAGACTGTTCCCACACACTGTACTGCTTTAAAGTAATTTATTCCTTTCCGAAGAGTGGCCAGTGTCTCCTTCATCATGGAAATGATTATTAATTCTTTTTAATCTACTTGCACTGTATTTGACGTCTGGCTTCCAAATTTTATGTAACTGGGCGAATGAGATATTCAGAGTTTGAGTTTGATATCAGTAATTTCTTCTGGTATTGCAAATGTTTTGATATCGGGATAATTGGCAATTTGTAGTTAGGTGCTCATTAGTATTAATGGAAATGTGTGTAAGGGAACACCGTGAAAGGAATTTAGCTTGCTGGCTAACTAGCTTAGTAGCTAGTGCTGGGATTTTGCGGTGTTATATTTAGCGGGAGGTAACAGGGTTGCATTTTTTTGTTTTTTTACGGAATGAGATATTCTCTGTATATGTATTAGAAATCAGAAAAGCTGTCTTTTTCCTTCTGCATCACCTCATGCAAAAGCTTCTAAGCTTTAAACTTAAAACTATTTTAAGGATGTAAAATTATCCGAGCTTTAGAATAAAATGTCCATGAAAGCCCTCGTTACCGCCTTCGACGTAGACTTTGTCCTCGCCAATAAATTGTGCTTCCCTGTGTGAGCTGTTCTCATGTGCCATAACCATGTTCCCTTCTGTAGACTGTGTGGGCAAACTGCACTCTCCCTGGGAAACCATTTTCTTGGGAATAATCTATAAATAAAATCTATATAATAAAATATAAACAGCGAGGCAGTAATTGTGTTTTTCAACAGCTCTCTCGCACTGTGGCATAAGTGTTCCTCTCCTCTGCATTCTCTCTCCGCGGTGTTCTCTGCGGTGTTTATCTTCCGACTGAGTATAGGATGCGGTCTTCTGTATTTTTCTCTTTTTTTACCTGATGCGTCACAAAGTCTTGGGTATGTGCCGCGTTCTCAGCAGCAGCATGTTGTTCGCATTAGAAAAATGACTCATTTCCGGTCGCATGTGACTTGTAGTTTTTTGGTAGTGTCTGGATTGGTGCTGAGCAGATCGGCGCACTGTGGTCAGTGTCCAGCTGTGTGTATAAACGGCATGTGAGTCACGAAAGGTCTGGGTGACCCAAATGAAGAGTGTTGTCCAGGAGAGGAAATGTGCGATGGTTCTGACTGCGTCAGTGGTTTCCGTGATGAATTGCCTCCCGGACAAAAGAGCTGTGCTGATAGAGCCGACTGCGCTCGTTGCTCATGTAAAGGCTGCCGTCATGCTAAGAGGCATGAGAGGGCAGTGTCTGTGTGAGGAGGCAATGTGTTCCCGCTGGCCGATGGAACAGGAGTCTTAGTCCTAACTGGTTATGAGGCTTCTCCATAAGTCACTCTTTGTGAAGAGTATCTTCTTGGCTGAGGGACCTGACTCAGTTATGACTGTGAGAGGCTTGTTACCTCCCAGGGTGTGGAACAGGAGTAGCAGTGCTGCCTGTGCAAGACGATCAGCATGCATCCCAGGCAAGGGAGCAAGAAAGATGGTACTGAGTGTGTAATTAGTTTTGGCGAGCCAGCGGCTCTGGATTGTTCCAGTAGTGTTGGTAGTTTTGGTGACAGGTATCTTTGAGGCAAGAACAAACATGATAGTGGACTTATTCATTGATTTTGGTGAAGAGCGACTGCCAGATGAATGAACTGGATGGTGGACAGAACAGGATAGAATGAGTTTGTAATTTTGGTAAAGGATACCTGCCTGGTGAAGGAAAAAGATAGAAGACTGCGTAAATGGTTTTGCCGAAGGGCACCTGTCAGGCGATGAAACAGTATAGAGTATTTGGGCACTTGCCAGGTAAGGGAACAGGATTGTGGACTTAATAAGTGGTTTAGGTGAAGGGTACCTATCAGGCAAGGGAACAGGATAGCAGACTGTGTGAGTAGTTTTGGCACAGCGTGCTTCTCGATGAAGGAACAGGTGTGTGGCCTGTGTAAGTGGTTTTGTTGAAGGATGCCTAACAGGCAAGGGAACAGGATAGTGGGCTGTATGAGTAGTTCTGGCAAAGCGTGCCCCCTGGTGAGGGAACAGGTGTGTGGCCTGCGTTAGTGGTTTTCGTGAAGGGCACCTAGCGGGTAAGGGAACAGGATAGTGGGCTGTTTAAGAGGTTTTTAGCACAGGGTACCTCTCAGGCATTGGAGCAAATGGTGGACCGTGTGAGTGGCTTTGGAACAGGGTGCCAGCCAGGTGGGGGAACAGGAGCAATAGTGAATGGTGACCCCCAGAATCTTTTCTCTCCTAGCCGTTTCGCCGAGTGACCTTCTCAGTGGTGAGCCAGCCCCAAGACCCGCACCAGGGATCTCTGCAGAGCTGCTATGACAGCGGGCTGGAGGAGTCTGAGACGCCCAGCAGCAAGAGCTCGTCCGGACCGCGGCTGGGAGCCCTGCCCCTGCCGGAGGATAACTACGAGAGGACCACTCCAGACGGAAGTGTCGGTGAGGGAGAGCACATGGAAAATGGTAGGGGCAAACACAATGAGAAAAGACACACTCAGAAAGTAAAAACGAAAGAACACACACACACACACACACACACACACACACACACACACACACAAACATCCACACGGTGCACGGTGTCAAACCGCAGACAGCAGTGCCAGGAGGGTTAGTATCCACACGTACCTGCCCTCGTGATGAACGACCTCAATCAGGCGAGGGAAGGATGCTAACATAGTCTGCAGGATGTCGGTTTACAGTTTGCGGCTTACGGTTGATGTGTTAATGCACCGCGGTGGTTGTGGTTGTCGGTGACGCTGCTCAAAGATGTTCTGGTTTGAGATGGCCTGGTAACGTAGGCAGTTGCAGACCCCTTTGGTGTGCGCGGAACGCTCTTGCGGCTGCTGATAAATGATGAACCTCATTTTACCTTCATATTCATAACAATTATCAGGTACCTTTCTGCTTAAGTTATTCACAACTCCAGGATTTAGCATTTAGTTTGGTAATCTCATGTTTGAATGCAGGAAACATGAGGTATACTGAACTCGGGTATTTTATTTCAGCCAGTAGGATACATCCAGTCTGTTCTGTGGACCTCATTCAGTTATTCAAATTCTCCCTTTACGTGTCATGTGTGAGCCTGGGGGTTTTGGGTATTTAAAAGTGGTAACAGTACCACTGTCGGTGTCTTAGTCATTTATTTTAAAAAACAAATTCCATGATGTTTTCTGTGGAAGTCTTGAAATTTCATTTGAGCAAAATGAGTGTAGTTTACTGTGGTTTTAGAATGTGCCGGTCGTGGGAAGCAGCTATATCCAGAGATCGTAAAAAATCAAGAGAATATAACTCTTGCGTAACTCCATTTGTGTGAATGTGTTATTGCCATAATTTAGATGACATTGAGACTGCATGGACTTGGTAGCCTTGTTTTCTCTGAATTTACTTGCATTGTTATCTGTGATGGTAATTGGCGAAATTTCTGACGAAAATGGAATGTTAGAGAAATGATCGTCAGCTAGAAATGTCATGATGTGGTTTAGTTAGTTGAAACTCACTATACCTGCAGTGTTGGGTCAATAAGTTAGAAACTATGTGGAATATAGAGGTAATTTTTTATTTTTTTTGCTGTTATTTTTAAACCCAAATTTGCACCTCTGAAGTGACAATAGGAGTCAGAAATAACATCATTCTCTCACAGACACACACATTCACACACAGATGCACAAACGTACGGAAGTTAATTTTATATGGGTAGTTATTTTTGTGGTTGGTCACCATTCAATACTGGAGATTTTCTTCCTTTACTGGCATGTTAGAGAACGTTATGCGTCGGACCCGAGACGGGCATTTCATTAGGCGTTTTTTTATGGTCAACGGACATGCGTCATGCAAGGCTAAGCTTCAGTTCTAACCGCACACTTTTTCAGCACATTGCCTTAATGTAGATTAAACCGTTTCATATTAAATCTCTTGGCCCACTCAGCATAGGTTTTGCAGCTCCTCTGGGTCCTTAATGGCATGAATTTTGACCGTGCTTCACAATTTGCCGGCAAAATTAGCTCCAATTATGGAAGTGCTGTAATTTTGCCTAGATAAAGTAATTGGAATAAGGAAATCAATATGGTGGGGGATGGGGGGTTGTTGAGGGCGGGGATTGCTGGGTTATTTAATCTAAATTTTGATTACACACGCAGTAAACAAATCAGGTCTGAATAACCCAACCCACTCAACAAAGCAAATGAAGTTGATGAAATGCCCACTGATGAGCTACAGCAAGTGATTTATTGCTGCAAAGTCGTCATACATGTAAAAAAAAAAAAAAAAACTCAATGTGTCAAACTTGAATTCGAGGTCAAGGTTATTTTTATGTGATGTTAGAATTATTTGTCCACAGTTATTTGAATACATCTGAGGCTTGACAATATTGTCCAGCATTTGCATGGTCGTAGCAGTAACAGTGTTCTTAATCCTGGGGAAAATGGTCGCCTTCTTGCTCCAGCTCAAGCTTACCAGAACATGCGTGGAGGTCGAATGTGCTTCCCGTAGAATAGTATGGAGCGCCTCGCAACACCATTGATACAGGTTTCTGTTGACAACAGCAGTATATCCATATGAGAATGCAGTTTCACTGTGGACTGTGGTTTGTTTTTTTTCTGTGTGCTTGTTATCTGCGGAACATAAGCCGTTATCATATTATTTCTCTTTCCAATTCGCTTTGGTGCTGCGATTCTTTTTATTAGAGATAATTCTATTCTCTTTTTTATCTCTTTATTTTCTTCTTTTTATGCATGGGAAATCTGTTTTACCACTGTTTTTGCTGAAGGATATTTCAAGGTCAGTGAGCAGGCTTTGGCAGAGGAATAATTTTACAGTTGCACACCGTCTACAGACGATTCTGTAAGACTGTCAGTATGTGAATGGCTAAGCGCCTGGCTGGGACATTTGCATCAGGGATATGTTTTTCACCGAAAGAAAACTTTTCAGTTGGAACTAGACATCTATGGCTTAACTGGCAAGAAAGAAGAAAAAAATCCCTTATTCGGTTCTGATTGTTTATTTTCTCAATTTTGAATGATTTCTTTTGAAGCTGTTGCGGTCCAAGGTGTGTGTTTCTATAGCATTTGTTATTTAAAACATTTTTTTTTCCCAGAATTTTTCACTTTTTGACACTACCTGCCATTCTCATGACATGTAACGCATCATCATCATCATCTCTCAGTGCTCGGCCACATTCCAGAGTGCAGCGCTGCTCTAAGTGCACATAATATATTGGATTATTTTATTGTTTTTCAGATGTTAGTGTCCTGGGTGTGCATGTCAGATTCTTCTGCAGAAGCACACTTAACAGAACAACATAAGCACTGTACGTTTATGCCCTATGTCATTCACATACGACAAAGTTATCTGTCTGTCGCCTTATGCATCCCCTCAGGCTTTAGCCAAAATACTTTTATAGCATACTAAGCAAGCACAGCCAAAGTACGATATGGACAATTCGAATTTCTGTTGTTAGTACGGTGTACATCACTTGGCTCATGGTGAGAAATCCCCTGCAGATTTTACTCTGCTCACTCAAACAAACACGCACACACACACACACAGTGCAGTGTGTTCTGTGACTTCCTATCCAGAAAAGCAGGTGGCATTTGGATGGGATTCATGGCTCCTTATTCGACCAAAATATTTACATTGCCATTGCATTCAGTCAGATGGGTTAAGTATGCATATTTTTAGTGTTCTTATTTTCCCGGCTTGCTTGCTGTAATTGTTCTGGCGTGCTGTTGACGTGCTGGATTGTGACATTTTGCTCCCGCGACAGTTGTTCTCAAGTGTGTTTCCTGTTTAGCATCTGCCTTATGTAGTATTGATGCGAGTTGCCTTTAAAAATGCACGACTGTGATTTGTCCATCTCTCGTTGCTCTGAACGGACTCTTTGTCCTGACACAGTGTGGCACGACTCATAATTTAAAAGCAGTGTACTCTCTGTTTTCTTAAGGAGGAATTGCACGTCGGCTAGAATCAAATTTGCTACACCAACGGGCGGTGGTAACGGCTTTGAGTACTTCTGTGGGTTTTTAATTACCAGTTTAATGCTCTACAGAGCAAAAAATGAAAATGAAGCTCGCAGAGTGTGTTTCTAAATGCTGTTTTGTGGTAAACGGAAGGGGAAACCAGTTTTGTGTTTCTCTTAAATCAGACTGAAGGTTTGCTGCATTATTTAAAGCGTGACCTTGTGCGTTAAAGAGTACCTGTCACTGCAGTCTGATGTAGCCACGCCAGGACGCACAATGGAGGCTACGGTGCCCTTCAAAATTATTGGCACCCTTGCGTTCTAAATGAAGTAACACGAAGAAACATCAAATTCTCATCATGAAACAAGACTTCCTCTCAAAACTATGTGTGCCACAATTATTGGCTCCCCTTCATTTAATATTTTGTGCAGCCTCCCCCTGCCAAGATGTTGGATGATTCTTTTCCAGTCATTTTTGATGGCGTCAGTGAATACATAGCAGGGCTTTTAGACCGTTCCTCTGTGCAGAATCTCTCCAAATGTGTCTATCTCTCAGATTCTGTGCATGTGGATACATGTGGACTGTCTTGTTTCGCTCGTGCTACAGATTTTGTTCAGGCTTGGGTCAGGTCATTGTGATGGGCGCGGCAAAAACTTTGTGTGGGCGGGGAACCATTTTTGTGAAGATTTTGAGGCGTATTTCAGACCACTGTCCCACCGAGGCTGATTTTAAACTCCCTGGCTGTGGCTGTTGTTTTTTTCAGGTTTTCATTACGTATCTGCTGGTGTTTGATGGAGTCTATGATACCATATGTCCGACAAAATTTCCAGGGCCTTAGGAAGAAAAACAGCCCCACAACATCAAAGATCCACCCATACTTCACAGAGACTAGGAGGTGCTTTTCCGTACGGCTATCTTTCTGTCCACGCCAAACGAATCTTTGATGTTTGCTGCCAGGAAGCTCTATTTTGGTCTCATCTGACCATATAACTCTGTGGCATTGAACGCCCCAGTAATATTTAGCAAACCGTAGACACTGTGGCTTGTTGTTGATCGAGTGCAGAGACTTTTCATCTTAAGGTAGTTTTTGAGACTTTCTGACCCCAAGACTCAACTAACCTCTGCAATTCTCCATCTGTTCTCAAGAGATTTTTTTTTTTGCCATTTGAACCATCCTCCTCATGGTGCCTGGGGTCAATGTATAAACATGTCCTCTTCCAGGCTAATTCTTAACATCTCCTGTTACTTTAAACTTCTTTTTTATTGCCCTTATCGTGGAAATGGGCATCTTCAACTGTTATCCATTTGCTGATTTGGCAAGCTCAACAACTTTTTGTCATCTAGCATCACTGTGTTCTTGAGTCTTTCCCATAGTGATGAATGAATCGGGGAATGTGGGCTGTGTCCCCTTATATTTATACCCCCGTGAAACAGAAAGCCATGGTTCACCACATAAGAGTTCTTAATCAAACAGGTGAACTTAAAAATGTAATATACTGCACGAGTGGGAATATGCTTCAGTTAGATTTTACACATAGGATTTTCTAGGGGTGCCAATTATTTTTGCACACGTTTTGAATTAAAAAAAAAAACACATAATAAATGTCAGCTTTTTTTACCTTTCAAGAATTTCACTTCAATGAAAGGTTACATATTTGGAAATATTTTGAGTAAAAGACCAAGAAGATAAACGGCAAAGACATTTCTTCACAGCCTGTTTTTTTTCCATGTTCACTAAGGGTGCCGATAATTCTGGGGAGCCCTGCACCTCAGTGCCTCGCCCTCCAAGTAATTTAGGCTGTGAAAAATAAATAATGTATTAAGAAAGAAACTCTCGGCAGATGATCGAAATGCCAGTCCTTCAGAAAGCATCATTAGCCGGTTGTAATAGCGGTTATTATCTGTGTGAAGGAAGTGTATAATTGGGGTGCTGGGTAATTCCTGTTAGTTATGGGGAGTGTGTTGTCCTCAAGGGCAGGAGGTTCTGGCCAGCGTCAGGGGGAAAGGTTTTCCTTAATGAGTCAGGGGCTCAGAATGCGCTGGTGTGTAACCAAGGTACAGTCGGCCAGCTAAGATCCTCGCTGATGATATTCCCGCCATAGACGACGTGTGAATCTTTTAGAATTATTTTAATATTTTTATGTGTTGTCCTTTGGGACCATAATGCATAGGCTGTTGAACACACGGTCTCACATCTTCAGAGTAGGTTAGCCCTCCACAGTTTACACATAATGGACAATAAATGTGCTTTTTTTTAACGTGGCGAGAATGCATGGATGTAAGCGTGATAAATATGCCCGGTCGTGAAAACATTTAAAATGCTTGTTTTAAATTCAGCGAGAAATACACTGCATAAAAGAAAACATAAACCTATATCGGCGCGTAATTATTTAGCTTCTTTGAGCCCTGCCAATGTTGTGTGACATTTGTAAAGAAATAATGTGATCGACTGTTTTCATTATTTGCAGATGAGGAAAACAGTGCATTTTTGATGGGAGAGGCATGCGACAGCATTTTACTGTTTCTGTCGAATCAATAAAAATTTGCGGATGTGGTCTGAAATGCTCACATACAAATTCATATTGCATCCTCTCAAAACGCCTTTAGTGTGATATTTTGAGTGTAACAGTATTTATCAGTTTTTTTTCTTTTCTGTAGGCAAGATATGAGATTTAACTGCATTGGCACGTGAGGAAAATGGGGTGTTTTCATGTATTAGTTGAAAAGGCTCAGTTAGAGAGGCCATTTTCTGTCACTGTGGGTCTTTTATCTTATATGTCATGTTTGGCCTCTTTTTTTGTCGCAGGAATAGCTGGAGAGAAACTCTATTCTCTCTCTTCTGTCATTGCTGTTCACCCCCCCCATGCAGACATGTGGACATACAAGTGCACACGCTTGCTGCTGCCGTGGTCCCGTCAATCGATAACCGCCAAATCAATATACCTTCTTTTTCAGACTTGTGTAATGCCTGGTCTCCTGGTCTCGCTTTGCTCGCTGAAGTCACTCGAGGTGACCAAGGTCCGTCACTCAAGGTCACCGCTCTTCACTGTCGGCAGTTCATTTTGGCATTTAGTTGTTTAACTTTCCGGCGTGTAAATAATTGTGAAAGGCCTTGAAATATTTACATGATCTGCAGCTGTGCAATTATTTATTTATATGTCAAAAATGTCAAGCTTCCATCCGAGAAACGGGATCGAGAAAAACACGACTCGACACGAAGACTAGAACAAAATTATATAAAAAACACATTATATATTAATTCATATCAAACCCCGTGTGCTTTTCAAATATGCAACCTGCAGGAAATGTAGCCCTGTACAGGATTTTCATTTTTTGTAATTTCTCTGCGAGATTAAAAAGAAGGGATATTATTTGCTTCAATTCTACATTTGTATAATGACCTCCGATAGAGCATGGCACAGTTAGAGAGCCAGCGTCCGCCGCTGGAAAATGCTAAAACTGAGGTCTGTCTGCTCCGTGCCGATATGTTTAAAACCTGATAATGTTTCCACACTAATCTGTGATGGTGATGCATTTTGTCCCTCAGAACCCCCAGAGAAGCAAACACATGATTTTCATTTACATCGATCGCCCTGGGTTTTATCCGATACAGACGCTGGAGTTACTTGTGGCAAAAAAACCCCAAAAAACTGAGAGCGAAGCAACATCATCAGATTCAATAATCACAAGAAAGTCTTCTTCTCTGGCCTGGAGTGACATCCATTCACCCCTCCGAGAGCAGCACATTCCACATCCTGTCTCCTGTTCCCCCCTCTGAGAGCAGCACATTCCACAATCCTGTCTCCTGTTCCCCCCTCTGAGAGCAGCACATTCCACAATCCTGTCTCCTGTTCCTCCCTCTGAGAGCAGCACATTCCACATCCTGTCTCCTGTTCCCCCCTCCGAGAGCAGCGCATTCCACATCCTGTCTCCTGTTCCCCCCTCCGAGAGCAGCACATTCCACATCCTGTCTCCTGTTCCCCCCTCTGAGAGCAGCACATTCCAAATCCTGTCTCCTGTTCCCCCCTCAGAGAGCAGCACATTCCACATCCTGTCTCCTGTTCCCCCCTCTGAGAACAGCACATTCCACATCCTCTCTCCTGTTCCCCCCTCCGAGAGCAGCACATTCCACATCCTGTCTCCTGTTCCCCCCTCTGAGAGCAGCACATTCCACATCCTGTCTCCTGTTCCCCCCTCTGAGAGCAGCACATTCCACACCTTCTCTCCTCTGTTCCTCCCTCTGAGAGCGGCACATTCCACATCCTGTCTCCTGTTCCCCCCTCCGAGAGCAGCACATTCCACATCCTGTCTCCTGTTCCCCCCTCAGAGAGCAGCACATTCCACATCCTGTCTCCTGTTCCCCCCTCTGAGAGCAGCACATTCCACATCCTCTCACCTGTTCCCCCCTCCGAGAGCAGCACATTCCACATCCTGTCTCCTGTTCCCCCCTCTGAGAGCAGCACATTCCACATCCTGTCTCCTGTTCCCCGCTCTGAGAGCAGCACATTCCACACCTTCTCTCCTCTGTTCCTCCCTCTGAGAGCAGCACATTCCACATCATGTCTCCTGTTCCCCCCTCCGAGAGCAGCACATTCCACATCCTGTCTCCTGTTCCCCCCTCTGAGAGCAGCACATTCCACATCCTGTCTCCTGTTCCCCCCTCTGAGAGCAGCACATTCCACATCCTGTCTCCTGTTCCCCCCCCTGAGAGCAGCACATTCCACACCTTCTCTCTCCTGTTCCCCCCTCTGAGAGCAGCACATTCCACATCCTGTCTCCTGTTCACCCCTCAGAGAGCAGCACATTCCACACCTTCTCTCTCCTGTTCCCCCCTCTGAGAGCAGCACATTCCACATCTTTTCTCCTGTTCCCCCCTCCGAGAGCAGCACATTCCACATCCTGTCTCCTGTTCCCCCCTCTGAGAGCATCACATTCCACATCCTGTCTCCTGTTCCCCCCTCTGAGAGCAGCACATTCCACACCTTCTCTCTCCTGTTCCCCCCTCTGAGAGCAGCACATTCCACATCCTGTCTCCTGTTCACCCCTCAGAGAGCAGCACATTCCACAATCCTCTCTCATGTTCCCCCTTCCGAGAGCAGCACACTCCACATCCTGGCTCCTGTTCCCCCCTCTGAGAGCAGCACATTCCACATCCTGTCTCCTGTTCCCCCCTCTGAGAGCAGCACATTCCACATCCTCTCTCTTGTTCCCCTATCTGAGCAGCACATTCCACATCCTGTTTCCTGTTCACCCCTCCGAGAGCAGCACATTCCACATCTTTTCTCCTGTTCCCCCCTCCGAGAGCAGCACATTCCACATCCTGTCTCCTGTTCCCCCCTCTGAGAGCAGCACATTCCACATCCTCTCTCCTGTTCCTCTCTCTGAGAGCAGCACATTCCACATCCTGTCTCCTGTTCCCCCCTCTGAGAGCAGCACATTCCACATTTTCTCTCCTGTTCCCCCCTTCGAGAGCAGCACATTCCACATCCTCTCTCCTGTTCCTCCCTCTGAGAGCAGCACATTCCACATCCTGTCTCCTGTTCCCCCCTCTGAGAGCAGCACATTCCACATTCTCTCTCCTGCTCCCCCATCCGAGAGCAGCACATTCCACATTCTCTCTCCTGTTCCCCCCTCTGAGAGCAGCAAATTCCACATCCTGTCTCCTGTTCCCCCCTCTGAGAGCAGCACATTCCACATCCTCTCTCCTGTTCACCCCTCCGAGAGCAGCACATTCCACATCCTGTCCCCTGTTCCCCCTCTGAGAGCAGCACATTCCACATTCTCTCTCCTGTTCACCCATCCGAGAGCAGCACATTCCACATTCTCTCTCCTGTTCCCCACTCTAAGATCAGCACATTCCACTTCCTGTCTCCCGGTCCCCCCTCTGACGGCAGCACACTCCACATCCTGTCTCCTGTTCCCCCCTCTGAGAGCAGCACATTCCAAATCCTGTCTCCTGTTCCCCCCTCTGAGAGCAGCACATTCCACATCCTGTCTCCTGTTCCCCCCTCTGAGAGCAGCACATTCCACATCCTGTCTCCTGTTCCCCCCTCTGAGAGCAGCACATTCCACATTCTCTCTCCTGTTCCCCCCTCTGAGATCAGCACATTCCACATCCTCTCTCCTGTTCCCCCCTCTGAGAGCAGCACATTCCACACCTTCTCTCTCCTGTTCCCCCCTCTGAGAGCAGCACATTCCACATCCTGTCTCCTGTTCACCCCTCAGAGAGCAGCACATTCCACAATCCTCTCTCCTGTTCCCCCTTCCGAGAGCAGCACACTCCACATCCTGTCTCCTGTTCCCCCCTCTGAGAGCAGCACATTCCACATCCTGTCTCCTGTTCCCCCCTCTGAGAGCAGCACATTCCACTTCCTGTCTCCTGTTCCCCCCTTTGAGAGCAGCACATTCCACATCCTCTCTCCTGTTCACCCCTCCGAGAGCAGCACATTCCACATCCTTTCCCCTGTTCCCCCCCTCTGAGAGCAGCACATTCCACATCCTGTCTCCTGTTCCCCCCTCTGAGAGCAGCACATTCCACATCCTGTCTCCTGTTTGAAAAAAGAGGTAAAAGATGAGATGAACAGAAGATTGATAGAGTATGAGACAGATGCGCAATACTTTGCAACAGTCTTTCACTACCAAGATTTATAAAAAAATATACACTACTGGCCAAAAGTTTAGAAGCAACTTCAAGTTTCTGTTCACATTGGCGTTCCTAAAAAACAGTATGAGATCTATGGATTTCGGGATATATTTACTGCATGATTAGACATTTCTTTCACTGATATGCACCATTTACCTTTAGGTACTGTATACATTGATGTTACCAGACCATTGCTGAATTAATGTTAACAAAAGAAAGGAGGGGCTTAATTTTTGGGTTGAGAAGATTGCAAGAGTTACAATTTCAGTGAGAAAGTAAAAAAAAAACAAATCACAGTTTTTTTATTCACTTTATGTCATGGTTTACAGCCCACCGGATGCCAACGGTAATCTGGCGAGGGCTAGGACCATGGGCCTAGTAATATGGGCCTGATAATTTGAGTAAAAACATATTCTAATATGCGACTCTTTATATAATAATCATGTTTATTTCGTTGCAAAGTATGCCAATGAAAGTATTTTTAATACAAATTTGATCTTTCTCCTCTGGCCTGTCGTGTAGACTGATGTATATTAGGCTATTTTATGTTTGAGAAAAAAAGCACACATTCTAGATTCCCAACTTTAATTAGAACAAGTTTCTGAAAGAAGTTTTTTGTGTTGCATTTTAAAAAGTAACAGATGTTACAGCTGGAGCCCTGATCCCAACACCAGCGAGGCTGTCTGGGATTACCCCGAGAGTCAGAGGCAAGTGAGACATTTAGTCTGCGGAATAATTGCTGCATGTGTTCCAATATGCTTGGAGCAGCCTACCAGCCAGCCAGTTGTACGTTAAAAATGTACTTGATTGCGTTTGGTGCCATATATTCGCTCGGTGTGCCTTACAGGCGGGCGTGCCCGACCTTTGACCTTTGAAAAAATTTTGGTCAAAATCAAAGCTATGACCTTGACATGAAATAGGCTTCTGGAAACACCCAATGTATAAAATTTAAAAATTTGAGGACAGTCCTTTAACGGTTCACCAGCTAGAGCCAGCGATGGGAAGACAGACAGACAGGTAGACAGACGGATGGTCGGACACACAAATGGTGGTGAAGATGACAGTACCCCATTGGCAAGGATTGCTGGGGGGTTAAACTGACAGATCTGTATACCTCATGTTTACGGAAAGCATTGGTTGGCATTGCTGCCTCACAGCATGGAGGTTATGGGTTCGAATCCAGCTTGGATCCCTTCTGTGTGGAGTTTGCATGTTCTCCCCGTGTTCATGTGCATTTCCTCCGGGTACTCCAGTTTCCTCCCACAGTCCAAACACATGCGCGTCAGGCTAACTGGAGATGCTAAATTTCCCGTCGGTATGAGTGAGTGAGTGACTGGTGTGTGAATGGTGTGTTGCCCTGTGCTGGACTGGTGAGCTGTCCAGGGTGGGTCCCTGTCTTTCGCCCGCAGTCAGCTGGGACGTTTCAGCTCCCCCGCGACCCTAGTGAGGAAGAATCGTTATAGATGGATGGACATTTTGAAACCTCATTTGCCTTATAGAATGATTGTAAGAGCGCCTGAGTCTTTTGCCCGAAACTTTTAAATGAAGAGAAAAGATGAAGAGAAGAATGGCAGATTGACGGAGTGATGAAGAGCGGTCTATGAGAGGAAATAAGAGGAGCGGTAGGAGAGAGAGAGAGATTGTTGGCCCTGGCGGATCACAGACGGACCCCACGCTGGATCTTTAAGGGGCGACTTGCGGATCTGCCCCATTACTGGAGCATCATTACAAGCAGGATCACGCCACGCCGCGAATCACACAGCCGCTGTCTGGCAGTCACACCAATTGGCGAAGCTGTGCACTGAGATCATTATATCGCCTTCCGTTTCCTTTCTCTGTGCTGATCTCTCTCTCTCCACTGTTACTGTGTGGAGATGCACCGCCGAGTAATGCCCGCCACTCCGCCGTGTTTTGTCGTTTGTTGGCTTCACAATTCAGAATCGACAGCGTCACCTCAATGTAAAAAAAAAAGAAAAGACACTGTTAATTAAACATGCCGGTACCGCAGAGCAGATGGTAATACGGAACACTGTAATTAGGCACATTCATATTCGAGTGCTCCGTCGTTAAGGCACATTGTTGATAATCGCCTTCCATGCCCCGCCCCCCCACCTTTTATTCCCTCCGAGTCGCTCGACTCTTGAGCTGCGTGAAGATCGGAGGCTCGGCGTGGCGGAGGGGTCCGGACTGCTGATTGTGTCCATTGTGTTTTGGAGAGGCACCAGTTTACGCTCGCAAGCCACGTCTGACACCGTTCCGTCAACATCTGACTCCCCTCAGAGCAACATTTCGATGCACTCTGGCGATGGTACATAATCGATGCCACCGCTATGCGTTTTAGTGCCCAGGTACCGCTCAAGCAATCGAATAAAACACAGTCAAATCGTGACCTAAAAAAAAACAATGATGATTATTTATTTAGTTTATCTAATGCAACATTCTCTGACTTACAGTTGCGGATATTTAAATGTTTTTTTTATTTTTTTTGCTGTCGAAAAGAAAGATTACTGCAGATATTTGACTTTATGGTTTTTTGTATCTAAATGATATACATGTGTTCTCAATGTCCCCGCATGCCTCCCCCCTCCGGAGACGCACGCGGAGACTCCTGGACGGCTGGAGGTCTTGGATCATGTGCTGCGGTCCTGCTGGATACTGAGTCTTATTCAGGATTACCTCACCAGAGCAGCGTGTATCACACTGCCGTACATGGTAGTGTATGTGTGCACTTACATAGTCTTAGCCATAATGTCTGAGGACCTTCGAGTTCGAATATTATTACTCAGTGTTAAACACACTCACACAAACACACATACACACACTCACACACACGCACACACACGGGCATGACGCTGACAGCTGTCATTTTAATTTATTACTCAGAGTAAAACATCCACTCTGTCTCACACACACACACACACACACACAGACACACATAATAAGAGAGTGGGATGGAGTAGATGGGTGAGGTAAAAGGGGTGGGGTAAATAGGTAGGGTAAATGGGTGTGGTCGATGGGTGTGGTCTTTGGGCAGAGTGAGCTCTTCATTGGTCTCCGACAGGGGAGGGTTGCACATGAGTAGTGTAAAGCTGTGATTGATCACTGTTCATATAAAGTTGGCAGGTATTTGAATTCATCTCAGAGAGTGCAATGATGGTCGCCTTCTCTCAAGAGCCGGGCTGGTCTGACTACAAACCGCAACTCAACGAGAAACCAGCTCGCCGTTCGCCCTCGTGTTTTTCCCTGCCTGCAGAAAACAAAGACTTGTCAAACGGAGTTCGTTCAAAGGCTGCGTCCCTGTCGCTCGCTCTCATCTCTCGGGGTCACCTGAGAAAGGAGAAAAAACATCCTCAAACGACTGCGGCTTTCTGTCTTCAGCAGAGTGAAGCCGACCCACATTATTACAGAGCTTTTGCTGCAGCTTCATCCTCTTTCTGTGGGGAGTTATGGGGGATGTAGTCCTCCACAGAACCTGCGGCGGGATAATGGAGAATCCCTGCTTCAGTGGATGCGGATTGCAGGCTGTAATTAGCTTCACGTTGCTTTATGTTTTGTGGCTCTGACTCCCTGGAGAAGCTTTGGCTTGTGAAGGAGCGGGTCGGTCATTGCGAACTTTAATTATGCCCATCAAAGCGCGACACATCCAACGCCGCGCCTGACGGAATAAAGAGGGGGGAAAAAGCGTTTTCAAGAGACGGTTTCACCTCTAATCTATTCTGCTGCTCAGTTCCTGCGCGTGAGAAGAGGAGGGATGTGGTATTATTCACATCATGAAGGAAACTCGGGAAATTAACTCGTGAATCAGTGGTCAGCAATGCTTCCTCCATCTCAAAGAAATGATGCGTTTAGGGTGCGCTTGGTAATAAAAGCCATTATACCCCCATATGGCGAATAGGAAAAAATATAACCCCATGTAGTATTGTTCATTCGGAAAAAAAGCCTTGTGCAGAGATTCTGTTGTGTGGTTTAACTTTATTTTCATGGTGCGGAGGCTGGTTGCGACATTGCAGTTAGATTTGGCCGACGTGAGCGCTTCACTCGCAACAATGGGAACATTACAGAGCGAAGCGACACAGAGAGAAGGGCCCTGACCTTCTCTCTATTGTCGTTGCAAACGCAACTCTGTGTTCTGCATGTGGGTGTGTCCTTCAGATGGGAAATGAAAGGTAATTAAACTGCCTGTGCTCGCTCATCTCTGTTTGCAGAAATGTGTATGAAAAATTCTTCTTGCTTTGCTTTTTCAATTTCAGAGTCTGTCTGGCCTTTCGGTCGTGGCGGCGATGTTTGTGTTTGTCGAATGGGAGGGAGGATTGTGCAGGCATGAGGCGAATAACAAGGCCCAGCTTCTAGAAGCCTCCATTGTCGGCACGATGCCCTTGGCTCTGGTTTATGCGGGGGTGAATTGCGGCGGACGGGTGGTGGCTACTGTGGCGAAAAGGTTGGAGGCTGCTTGGATTGCGGCTGAAATAATAAATCAGAAGCACTACGCTGTGGCGGGTCGTGTGACATTGACGTGGGAGTGAGTGGCTGCAGTGTGTCCTCCAGGACTGCAGGGGGTGCAAGGCGTCATGAGTAAATTTGCACTCAGTGACTCAGGCTGACCATCTCTATTACGCAGTCAGTGGCACAGTATCTCTCCGTCTCAATATCAGTGTTTTTATGAGCCTGTCATTGTCGGACGCTCTTTGTCTCTCTGGCGTATGTGTAAGCGCTCGTGTGTGTGTGTATGTGTGTGTTTACATGGATCTGCGTGTATGTACAGGACCCTTGTTTGCCTGTGTCTCCATGTTTGCTTACCTGTGTGCGTCAGTTTGTCAATTTTGTCCATCATCACCTTCAGCACATCTCTCTCTGTCCTCTCCGTGTGCGCAGCCTGTCCGTCAGCGAGTTCATCTGTTCGCCTGACTGCTGTTTCTCGTTGTCGTTTCTCGTCCTGCTCAGGCTGTGGCCGGCCCGTCCTGTGCTCTCCGATCCCAGATTACAGCCGTGACGCACTGTCACGGCCCCCTCGGTTTGTTCGGCAGCCAGCAGGCCCTCGGTGATCCGGGGGTGGGGGGGGTGAGGGTGATGCTCAGGAAGGCAGTTTGTATCTGATGTATTTTTGTATTTTTCTGCGCTCTCGCTGCTGAAATGAGGGATGAATTCAGATAGGGAAGAGGCGACGAGGTCCGACTGAGTATTTTAAAGACAACATAGCGGGGGCCGCCTGGAGACGGACGACATTAAACGGACGAGGAAAGCGGCTCGGCAGGAGCCTTCTCTCAAATCTCTGAATTCTTGAGAGCTGGAGCTGGGCGAACGAGGAGAGTGTGAATTTATTTTTTATTTAGCACATGTGTACGCACTGCAGTGCACATAATCGTTCACGCTGTTACTAAACTTATTTTATATTTTGCACATGTAAACACATGAAGGCGTTCATATAACTGCACATACGCACCGTCATGCACTTGTAGATCGGCGTAAACACAGCTATGCAAGCGTTTTACGTGTTCACCTACACGTGTCATTAGTGAGGAGTCTTGCGGTTGGAATGTGAAAATCCCGCCATGCTCTTCCTCCAGCTCTGAACACAGTCAGCGAGTTTGACTCATTAGTCCTATCTCCAGCGTTCAGAACACCCCGGCTATTTCTGCTCACTGATAACCTCTGACGTAATGAACGCCATGTTGGGCCCTACTTTCATGATCATGTGACTAGCTTAGAAGTGAAAGGGCATCAGACAAGAGGCATTATTTGCTTCTCTTTAGACTCACAATCAACACTGGGACGAAATGATCTTCAGGAGGTGCTCATTAATATTATTCACATTTTCCTTTCGTTTGGGTTCTCTGTAATGGATACAGGAGTCAAATATGATGGGACTTGCTTGCTATTCGGATATCGACAAGACAAATTACACCAACCACATCACTTGACTACCAAGGTGGCAGTATCCGTACACAAAATGGCGCTGATTACATCTGAGGCTATCTAAACCTCACGGTAATGGCCGAAGTACAGCTCCTGGTGGAGAAATTATTCTAAATAGCAAATGTGGACAAATTCTGGGGAGGACTTCTATTATCCCAATCTGGACTTCCAACTGCCGTGTACCGTGCTGTGTTAAGACTTGTAGGATGTGTCTGTTGACCGTGTTTGACGACCAAAATGATGTCTGAGAGACAGAAAAAAGCGCTGTTCAACGGTCTCTTGTACCTGTGGAATATCTGTAACATTGCTGACGCAAGTGTTGGTTGCATTATAATTTCATTGGCTGGATGGACACGTAGTTTGATGGTTGTCATGGTGACAGAAAGTTGAATCAGCAGCATTTGCAAAAAGATTGGTAAATTACAGTTATCAAGAAATAACTATAATGACGGCAGATGACAGTTTTTGCCACAGACGTTCTTCGACACTTCATTTAAGCGTTAAAGAATTTGCGTTTTCTGACATTTTCCTTGGGACATTTGTCGACATAATGTCTTACAAGTATAAAATGGCCTAAGACGAACTTGCTCACACACACACAAACACACGCACGCACATACACACTTCTATTGTGAAGCTGTACACTAATTTGATGATATTACTGCTGCAGAGAATATTTTATTTTTTTTTGCACTGTCTGTGGGCTTGGAGCCATAAAAGCTGTGTTTTGACAGCTGTTAACCGACAAACACGCTTCGCTGCAGGGGTGTACCGGACCATGTGAGTGGCTGAAACTCGATTTACCAAAATGTTTAAAATGAAAAACATAATCCGACTGTTGTAAAGAGTTACAACATGTAATTTAGAGGGACTTGTGAAACTGGATCACTGATGTAATGAACAGATTAGAAACTCCATCTTGATTTTATTTACCAAACTAGGTTAGTTTAATCAAGTTGAATAAAAAGGGAAAGGCACAGTTGATTGGAATTTCCCTGGAGGCCAGCAGGCAAGAGAGGCACGAAGCCTTACTGCACATGTGCGGTTAAATTTTGAGGAAGAAACCGAACAGTGCTGAGAGAGTTTTCCATTTCTGAACCATCCGCCATGGAAAATTCAAAGATTTCAGAGATATACCTGAGGAAGAGTTTATGAGTGCACGTGTGTGTGTGTGTGTGTGCGCGTGTGTGTGTGTGTGTGGGAGTGTGTGCGTGTGTGTTTGTGTGCGTGTGTGTGTGTGTAGGAGTGTGTGCGCATATGTATGTGTGTGTGTGCGTGTGTGGGAGTGTGTGCATGTATGCGCGCGCGCGCATGTGTGTGTGTGCATGTGTGTGCGTATCCAAGTGTGTGTTTATGTGTGCGTGTGTGTGTGTATGCGTGTGTGTGTGTGCATGCGTGTGTGTGTGTGTGTGTGTATGCATGCGTGTATGAAAAAACAGCAGATTGGATTAACCTCTGGTTTTGCTCACACCCTGCTAAAGCCCTGAGATCGGCGGTGTCAGATCGGTTAAAAATAAACTGTACTGATGAACATCCCTGGCGTGTGTCTCTCCGGGGGATATGAATCAGTTGCTGGGGAGTCCATGGGGTTGATGCGCTTCCTAACCCTGAGTAACATCCGGGGTGTGTGTGGGGCTGTGCCATGCATGCAGAGACAGCGGTGGGCCATGCGTGCACACGCATGCACACGCACAGACACACACAGACACTATATACTTTTGTACATACACACTCATGTACATGTACTCACACACACACATGCATACACACTCACTCACACACACACAGGTGCACATGCATGTGTGCACGATATCACTATTTCTGACACACACATGCACACAAACAAACCAACATGCAGATTTGCATACTTGTATGAACACTCTGTCACGCACACACACAAACACACACACAAACTAACATGACCACTCACATAAACACACACGCACGCACACACACACAAATGCCTACTAAAGGGGTTGGTCACACTTTCGATGAAGTGTTGCTCATAAAGGCTTTATAGAGCATGTATAATGCCTTCATAAATGTGAATAATGTCTTCATGAATCATACATAAGCAAATGTCATGCACATGGCATGTCACATCTGACAACACACTCAGCATGTTTTGCCAGATGTGACAATGACAATGTCACTTAGCTGACAATGTCACCCTTTATAGTATTTAACCACTAGCTGAGTGACATTGTCATTGTCACATCTGGCAACACATGCTGAATAAGGATGTGTTATTTCACCCGTTACAAAGCGTGACATTTTCTTATGTATGATTTATGAAGACATTATTCTCATTTATGAAGGCATTATACGTGCAGTATAAAGCCTTTATGAGCAACACTTCATCTAAAGTGTGACCAGGGGTTGTATAATATTAGAAATTCATGGATCAATTCTCTATGACTTTTGGCCTGCAAAAGGGAACAAGCAAAAAAGAAAAAGGGTGGAATGCCGACCGTAATAAAACGTACAACACTAGTTTCATTATTGACGCATATCTGGCTCGGCCTTGAGTGCTTGGAGTCAGATGAAGGAGAGGATAAGCGCTCTTTAATTTGCGGTCGGACCCTGGCACGCCGACATTCGCATTATCATAGCATGAGCTTCGTTTTAATTACGGCGGGAGAAAAATGTTAAATGGAATGGTGAATCACCACGAATGCATTTCTGCGGTCGCGTAACTCATGTTTATTTATTCATTCTGGCGTATGTGCGCGCGCGTGCCTCCCGCGCCGTCTCGCCCAACGCACCGCTTGTGTTCGGTAACGGATTGTCCTTGGATTTAATGGAAACCAAATTGTAGACGCAGCCTGTTGAACTAATTTCGGTGATCACCGCGATTGCCAGTCTCTGCAAATAAAGAGAGAACAGATGTTGCATTATTCATTTGTAACCCCCCTGTTGCTGTGCCATTATCTTGTTCCATAGCATAGCCACTGTACCATAGCTGATGTTATCAGGACATAAGACATGTAGAGCTCTGACCCATGGGAACACAAACCTATACATGCATAAATAACAAAATAAACAGAGAACAAAAGAAATTAATAAATAGGTTAATAAATCAATGATGTAAATACAAATGCAATTGCTTATATAAATAAAGAATAACAAAATAAATAAGTAAATAGGTAGGTAAATAAATAAATATCAAAATAAATAAATATGAAGAAGTGATTGTGGCTCTCAGCCCTCGCTCACTTTGTTCTTTATTCAGTTCCCGCTGGCGAGAAAGCCATATAAATCTGCCTCTATATCAAGATGTATTGGTGCCCTGTCAAATGCGCAGGAGGGGGAATGAAGGAAGGTATTATATTTCCACTGCATCAATACTCTCACTACATATGGGCTTTATTTCATTCCTGCCTTCTGTGTTTTTCCCTCCATTTTCTTTTTGTCGCGCAGATGAAAGCTCCCTTTAGCTGAAAGAGGATTAGCCTCTTCGGTTTTCCTCCAAGAATGCACTGCCTCCTGTTTCGGCTTCTCGAAAAAAAAAAAAAATGCCGAAGAAAGATTGCATATTTGCTGCTCTCTTAAGGCAGGTCCGTAGAGTGGCTTCTGTCGTCCATCTTCGATATATATGGACTGGCTTTTGTTCTTTGAGAGAAGAAGTTAGCTCTGCGTATTTAAAATTAAATGGTGAAGTTTGCTGTCGTTACCTCTGTTTGAGCTGCTGATCCTGTTTTCATTAAAAAATATAATAATAATTATCATGAAATCAGCCCCTTTTTCTGCACAGATGAGTTTCTGGATGAATATTTTACCATTTTTTTAAGGGTGCTTTCACACCGGCCTCATTTGGTTCGGTTGAATCGCGCCAGAGTTCGTTTCCCTTCTTGGTACAGTTCGTTTGGTTCGGTGTGAAAGCAGCGATCATACCAGGAATCGCACCAAAAGCGTACCAAAACAAGCGTGCGCTTTCAAACGAACTCTGGTGCGGTTCGTTTCAGTGAGAACGTGAACCGATCTAGATCAGACCCAAGCCAGGGTTTCCGCTACATGTAATTGATCATGACGCACCGCTACGGCAAAATAAAAACCACCCCGCCTCTGTAAAATGACTTTATATAAACTTCAGAAATCCTAAGGACAATCAGGTGTTGCCCGCTCTGATTGTTAAGTCAAGGTGACCGCTAATAATTCTTGACCTGTTGTCAATCATTTCGCTTGATCAACACGTTTTCCAATTAATTAAAATTCACCATCGGCAGTAAAACGCGCTGCTTTCTTCTTAATGCAATGTTTGAAACGATGAGAGAAAAATTACTTTGTTCACTTTGCAAAACGATAAACTACGATAAACTCTGTGTTTGCTGTGAGCACATCCTGCTCTACCTAATTGTATCTTTGTGATTATTTAATTCAAATTCCAGAATCATAATCGGTTTTCATGTTATATGTGAAATCCACCATCACACATGTGGAACTGGTAAACCTCCGTGCACGTAGAATTCAATTATTACATCGCTTACGTGCTGAATGTCACTCAGTAAACACTCGCGCTGAATGCGTGAGAGTTGATGGGTTTGCTTATTAATGAAAACTGGCCAAAACTGATAATGATGAGTTTTGACCCAACACTAAAGCCCTCCACCACAGTTTAAAAACAAATTCTGGAGGAAACCATGCAAGCGCTCAAAAAATGGGTCTTTTGCACTAAACCAGCTACCGAAGTGAGCAGGATGAGGATTCAGTTTAGTAAACACAGCGTAGCAGGCATGGTGAGGAAATTTTCGCGGCGAAACGTGGAGTCCAGAGGAGGTGGTGGCCCTAACAAACCTTTGGTCTGATGACCAAATCCGATCACTACTATCCAAAACGTGTAAAAATAGAGAGATTTTTGGTTTGAAGTGACTCGGGATCCGCCTTGATCATATGCAGTGCACAACAACATTTTGTGTTAGCTGCATCTGCGCCTTGTTCATGAAAAGTAAACACTGGAAAAAATCGGAAATACAGGCGATGTAGTACATTCTGAGGTACAACTGGCCAATGGGTGATAGGAATGTACTCACGTGACTTGTTTTACGAACTCATCAACCGATTCGCACCAAAATAAAAAATGCGATGTGAAAGGGGAACAAACCTGCTAGCAAATATAGCAGTGTATATTTTTTTGAACGTGGTCCGCACCAACTGAACCGAACTCCTGGCGTGAAAGCGCCCTTAGTCTGCATTTTAAGATAATGGAAAGGATGATGGAATGGAAAGGACTGCAATTTATATCAAAAGAAAAGTCAGCCACTGTAAATTGTCAGTAAATTCTAGAATCAATGATAAACAAAAATAAGGACAAGAATTGGCGGCAAAGCTGATAATGCAGGACTGCACGATCAGATCTCAGGAGAAAGTTATTCCTGAATCAATATCAATCATCGCTGATTGCAGAAAATGCATATAGATACACAGGAGATCAGGGCTTACATCCTGGAGGTGTCTGGTTTTCTCGCTGCTTTAGGCGACTCATTCTGTGGCTCCAGTTGTGATATTCAACTTCTCTCCGTGCTCTCGTAGTCGTGCCTGCACAAAGGCCTTCGTTGACTCATTCGAGTCGCGCCGAACGCCGCTCTCCATCCTGGCAGCTCTCTCCATCTCTCCGCATTTCCGCACGTCTCCGTCGCCAAGGGTGCTGACGCTTTGCTGTCTGCTATCGCTTCCGTTTCGCACCTCGTTTCGGCTTCGGTTTGTTTGTTTTCGTCTCGGCGCTGCTCAGAGAGACCTTCTCTTCTGATGGAGCCAGAAGTCTCCCCGATAGAACGGTATCTCTCGAATGGCAAAGGTGGCGAAACGAAGGGGGAGAGTTCTGTGAACATTAGTAAATCTGTTCCTTTACTTCACTAATGTTACCTTTTGTGATTTCTAATGCTACCTTCCTTTTGTCTAGAGATCCAGTTCGGGGAAAGCAGCCATGTTAATTGTTTTCAAGAGCATGTTAGCGGTGTACAGAGGAAGTACATTTTTTTTGTTTGGCATCGCGTAAGAAGTGTGTTTTCCATTGCAGACCCCCCCAAACCCCTCCACACCCTTCCCAGACCCCCACTGCAGTATGTGACATCAGACCTCAGACACAGCGAGGTCTCTCCCATGGTCCCGCCCCCCCACCCCCGTAGTTTTGTCGTGACGTGATCTCTTCTGACAAACATCTGCAAACCACATAGTGGAACAAAAAAACCATGAAACAACAACATGGCGACACATTTCCCTCGAGTAACGACGAGGAAGGTGCATTTCTCCAGCGGATAATGATCTGCAATCTCTCTCTCTCTCTCTCTCTCTCTAAAGGCACATTTTGCATTAATGTGTTCCTACGTTCCATCTGCGGCCTCTGTCCAAAAAAAAAAAAGTCTTTTGATTCTCTTCTTTTGTTTTTGAGGTCTAAAGCTCTGTATCATCTGGATGACGGTGTAATGAGAGAGGCCTGCATGTTCGTGGGCTGCAGACGCAGTGAAAGTACACTGGCCCTTAATACGGATGATAGGGCTCCAAATCTATGTATAATGCCTCCAAACTTCCCACAACTCCTCCAACATCTGAAAAATACACAATGATCGACCCACATTTCACCCCACCCTTCCCCCTTCCCCCCAGCAAAATAAAAAAAAGCAAAACAAGGAAGATAAAAAAAAGTACATCTTGTACCTTGTGCACTGAATTCTGCTGTTGGAGAACAAGTTCTGCTGTTGAAGGTGCAGGGAGTAGGGCTTAACGCCATTAGGCTGCGGTCTGGAGAATCTGTGCACATGTGACTCTGCCGGTCATCTTTGTCGCCTTTTGCCGGTGCAAATCCTGACTGTTGAATTCTGTGCATCTCCAGCCTCCACCACGAGCTTCTAACTGCTCAGATTCATCTCTCCACCCCCGTCCACCCCCGATTGTGCCCCATCGTTGTGTTTCTGTCATACGCTGACGCAGGGATTGTGAGATCACGGTCCTCAGGGTCAAGGTTACAAAGAAAGCCTTAGTCTGGATTTGGATTGAAAGTGGAGGTTTGGTGATGCCTGTGTTCACTCTCAGGCAGTAAGGGCTGGATTTTTGCAAATATGCAAGGAGTGTGAATCGCTGTGTCTTTCTCTATGGAGCTCAGGTGGGATTGATGTTTCGTCCTTGGCTTTGAGGGAAAACTAGCACATGAAGTAGCAGCTGGTGCCATTTCGGTCGAAGGACTCATTTACTATCACCATAACATTGAAATGTTTATTGTTTTTTTACCATTGTTTACACACAGGCTGGTTTGAAGAATTGTCATTAGAAGTTAATGGATGGACTTTGCTCGGCGGGTCCTGTCCCAGCTATTGATGATGTAAGCCAGAACTGGTCATTATTTTGGGGGCTTAAGAAAATTTAACAAGGGATAACCCCACTCTCCTCAATCAGAACGAGTGATGTCACATGTCCTCGCACACAAAAAAACTCAGACCAGCGCGTGACAAAGGATCGATATTTCTGAAATGGGACAGGTACGTGCCGCACACAGAAGCATGTTAAAATGTGCTATGAATAATTTAACTTTACTCATGGCTGAGCTCGTTAGCCTCAGAGTTTGAAAATCTCGTATTGCTCCAGGTTTCCTCCTACGCCGCCGAGGTTAACCAGCAGAACACAGACTCATAAAACACCTACGGTGTAAAATTTAAGAGGATGGGCTGACAGTTTTAATTCGGTTTGAGCATATCGTCTCTGGCAGGCCTGCTTTACTTCATCGAGAAGCATATTTAAAGAAGAGAATAAAAAAAGAAAACTTCTCTCCATGTGCGGGTGTTGTAACAGTTTGGCTTCAGTTTCCGAGGGAAAAAAAAAGCTGGCTGAGGTAAAGTTTCGCCCTTAAAAGACGAGTGATGCGACCTTCACCTCGCCGCAGTGTGAAACTGACATCATGCCAGGATAGCATAAATCATGCTAATCCCCGGGCTGTTCGGAGAGTTCGGAGAGACACGGAGAGACACATCTCTGAGACACATTTTGTCTGAGACCCCTACCCCTCCCTCCCCTCTTCGCTCACCTTGTTAAATCTGTCCAGGACTTCACCTAGTTTTTTGGGAGTTTTTTTGAGAGTATTTGAACGAGAAGCCATCTGTATTCAATCTCAGCTTTAATATTAATCAAAAATGATAGCACATAATCCTCTGCCACACCAGATGGTTTGGTAAGAAATTACATTTTTTTAGCTGTTTTTTGTGTCATTCTTATTGATTTGATGTTGTTCTTACATGCATTAGAGTGGATTAGTCCTCTCATCCTATCCCACAGGGGCAAACTTTGACATAGTCAATCTGTGCTGTGATACTGTGATTGCTCAAATGTTTCTTTTTTTAGGTATTAGAGTTTAAAGTATAACCCTTAGCCCTAGAAATGAAGGGAAAGATTTGTTGATGCAGGAAAAAAAAATATGAATATATATATTTATATAATATTATATAAATATAACACTTTGCTGTCTTTTTTACGTTAATTGCACTGAAGTATGTCCCGAGGTTTAAGTCAGGTAAAAAGCTTATCTTCGGAAAAAGAAAATTGTTTTCGCATATGTGCGTGCGCACGGGTATGTGCGTGTGTGTGTGGGTACACCACGGGGGGCTTAACTGTCATATGGGTTCCGACATTTATTCCTAATGTATCAGAAATTAATTAAGTACTGCTTTTAGAAATAATACAGATTTCATTTGAGTCCGATGATGACAATGATTATGGCTGTGATGATGGTGATGATTATGATGATGATGATGGTGGTTATGGGAGTGGCTATTATCATTATGATAATGAAAATGATGATGTGATTATGATGAGAAAAAAAAGTGGGTATAAATGATTATTTGGGTGATTTTGATCCTTTCATTTCAACTTGTTCCCAATTTCGGGAGCTAAATATTTTCTCTGAGAACAATTTTATATTGAACAGGATATACGCTGCGTTTCAGTTTGCCTCCATAATGTTCTATTCATTAGATTAATTTGCCTCTAACCCTTGTTTAAAAGCATAATGTAGACAGTGAGGCCAAGAATAGTGACGTTCGCTTGTAATCACCTGTGTAAATGCAGGCGGTCCGAATGCCCATCTGTAATCGACTTTGGCTTCCCAGACAAATCGCTTTTTTATATCATTAAGTGGGAAAGGTCCATTTGCCAGTCAGCAGGTGCGTCAGAACTTAAACAGAACCTGAGGTTGCTGAGATAGTGCTGAGCTGGCGACTTTGTGCTAATAATAGCGGTATAAGCACAGGTCTCTCTCCACCATCGACATCTCGCCATTACGGGGAGCTGGCATCTCCGCTGTGCAGCGTCTAGAAGACCGGACCCCTGGGTACCGTGCAACGTACCCAAGCCTTGTTGCGGATTCTGTCTCTATCCAGTACAAGAGCTTTTCGATCGATGCCAGCCCTGAGACAGGTTGCTACCTGGAGGCCATCTTGGAAAGGAGAGAAATCCCTCCCAGTATTGTGGCAGGCTGATACTAGACCAATTGGGATTAGGGAAAAAGGTCTCCGCAATTTTTTGCTTTCAGATTTTCTCCGAAGTTTCATTTATTTGTGAAATGAGAAGGATTCCCTAGTCTGACGAGAGTGGGGGGAAATGGGTGGTGTCAATGTCACCAAACAGAATTTGGTGGAAGTTCAAACCTTTCACATGAAAATATAAGAAACACCGTCTGCGTGTGAATGTTACACATTTTGTGATTTGTTAGTTTTTTGTAAATAAATGACAGAAATGATCTACTGTTTTTTTTCTCTGAAGAAAATTTTTGCTTACCTGTTTGGCCTGTATTACTTTGTGAAATATTCTATATTCACATCTGACCTATGGAAGATCATGGTTCAGTATGACTGATGTATAGAGCCACACATCTTCCCTGTTCGATCAGTGCTGCACTGCACATACATCTGTACAACTTTCACAGCCAAAGACCTGCGATTATTTGGGCTACAAAACAATAAATAATAATAATGAACCTTATTCATTTGCTACATTTTAAACTCAAAGTGCCAATCAATGCGCTCTATGGACAGATAAAAGTGCAGACAAAAGTGGCACTAATAGTCACAAGAGGGTGGAGGAATATAAAAGAATAGAGAATTTAGATAAATATCAATAAAATGAGAATAACATAAACTGCTACAATAACAGTGTCTGGAGGACTAAGGCAAAGGATGTCGTACAGTCTTTGGAGGACGGGGGGGAACTCATTCCTGTTGAGCAGTTCAAACCCTTAATTCCTACAAGACACAGTTTGTGTTTTACTTACTTGTTTTATTCAGTTATCTTTCAATAATGTTTTCCATTTTTTATTTGGGTGAATCTCGCTCTGGCCTTCTCCCCCCTCTGTAAATTTGACTGCCTGTACATTTAATCATGTTCTCTCAGTCCCTCGCACTGGGTATTTCAGCGGAACGTGGAGAAGCCTCGAAGGTAATTAGACAGGTGCACTCGCACATAAAGACTACGGCCAAGTTGGCATTATGCAGATTTCATGGTCACCAGGCGTATTAGGAACGTCTATCATTGCTGTGCTGGCCGAGTCACAGTTGGACGGGACGTTTGGCGAAGGCCCGATACCACGTCTCCGAAGAGTGTCTCCTAAGAGCACAACGTCATTTGGCGAAAGGAATGCGAGATTCTGCTTTCCGCAGCAAAACGTAAGTTATGAAGCGCGTTCATTCTGAAAACAATGCATTCAATGCATTAAACAGGGAAGCCAGATATATTCAATGCTGTTTATGCAATATGTCTCAGCATTGAAATTTTGTTTATTTATTTTTCGTCATCTTTGCTATTTATTCCTCAGACATATACAGTAACCCTGAGGGGGACTTCACGGATCAGAAATGGATGGATGGATGGATGGATGGATGGATGGATGGGAGAAAGAATGGAGGGATGGATGTGTGCTGTGTGTTAAGCTCCTCTTGCAGAAGCATGGCGTCCCGCTGCACACCTGATCTATGCATGTGTTTGTGCCCAGGGGACGCTCCGCCCAGGTTTTTACGTGTCTCTCGACGTGCTCACCTCTGAAATGCGAGTGCGCTTGTTTGGAAAACAATTCCTTGCTGCCCCATGAGTGCGCCTTGTGATGGAAGAATTCGCTGCCGCTAATCAGGTTCCGATCGATCCCTCGGCAGACAGAGCTTTTGTTGAGATCGGTCCGTGCAATTAGCTCTCGCTCTCCGAGTTTCAGAGCGAAAAGCCTGCGGAAATCAGAGAGCAGAGGACCTCCATCGCGGGGGCTGTTTGCCCGTCCAACTTCCTGTTATATTTAGCACCTTTTCGTTTAGTTGGTGCTTCAACACCATTGTCCTGTCTGAGGCCAGGCCTGACGCCAGCTGATTTTAAAGAGCGTCCTCGCCTTTTTGTGAGCGATTTCATCTCAGGTCAAACACAGGAGAAAGTCCTTCTTCCTCCTTACAGCACACACTCACAAAATGAAACCCTATGAAATGTTAGATATACTTAATAATGCTATGTCAACTGGTTCCACGCAATAGCTTTGGCGTAACCTTTATTTGACTTCTAACATTTTTGGCTAGTTTAATTAATTGCATTGAGTGAAATGTACTCAGTTTTGCGGAACCAGTTGACATAACATTATTAAGTAAGTCTAACATTTCATCGGTGTTTCATTTTTTTTTTGAGTGCGCGTGTCTCAGGCTCTGGAGTAACACTGCGGGGCAGGAAAAAGCGATGTGTGCTGGTTTTGTTCCCATCTCAAATGAAAAGAGTCACAAAAGCAAAATGTTCAGTGCTGAATCAGCTCTGACAGAGTACACGTGGTCCTTAAGAGATCAGTGTGCGCCGTTATGAGAGTTTAATTAACATAGTAGTAGTACTTGAAATGACAAGTTGTGGCAGGCATAATATACCCCACCTGTGATTTTTCCTTTTTTCAGTGATCTTGACCTTCACCCAGTTAGGTCTGAAATTTAGTCAGGTGATCAGAGCTGCACCCCTCTCCTGAGTTTGTGAGATTTGATCAAACCATTTTAGTACATGACTGCTGACAGACGTAGACAAACAGACAGACAGAAAAACTGGCCTTTCGGGCGAAGACTAGTAATAATAATAATAATAATAATAATGTCAAGGCCGCTGAAATAAAGTGTTGGAATGAGTTGTGTCGTATTATAGATGGGAGGTGAGAGTGGGGGGGCAAACAGAAAAGACACAATATAATGAATTCGATGTTTCTTTTCATAAAGTCATTGATAAGGTCAGAGTAAATGATTCCCTGAGACTTAAGCTAGGAAATGAAGTCTCTTTTTTCAATAGGAATAATTATCACGGATGACAGCTGATCCCTGCTCGTCGCCGTTCTGTGAGTCCCCGATCCATCCGGGAGCGGAAAATAATCTCCCCGCCGAGGACTCCATGACAGAGGAGCGTTTCCAAAAGAATCTCGCAATTAAACCAGCCACAATATATCCATCTTCTCCGACTAATTAAACGGATTAAAAAAAGTAATCTTTGGAGAATTTAGCGGTTTAGTGGCTGCGGTGCGAGGGAACGGGCAGGCGGTGGAGCGAGCTGAGCACGTAACGTTGAATTTGTCAGAAACGAAAGCCGAGCAAGCATGTGATGATGGCCTTTTTTTCCCGGCCTAGCTCATGGTAATGTCTCCTTCTGGATATAATGAGACAGGGGTTGGGGTTCATTGATTTCTGAGGGAAGTGTGAAGCAGATTGCCTCTCGGTGGACTCTGATCGTCGGTGGGGAGGATGACATGTAGTTTAGCGAGACACGGGCTGGATGGGCAGGCGGTTCGCGTGAAAATGGAGAGAAGCCGCACGCCTGTGAAACCAGCTGAGACCGGTTTGGTGAACTTTGCTCAGTGCTTTCATCTGGCACCAAAGGATCAATCCCTGCTGTCTGTGCGGTCCTTTCCGATCAGGAAGTGATGTCAGGCCACAAGGGGTTTAGTGGCAGCAAAAGTGCCGCCGTCTGTCAGACTCTACCGGCCAGAAAACAGGCCAAGGATGGTCAGTCTCGCCATGGCTGGTGGTGTGTTTGACCTGCTTTGACCTCTGAACTTTGATCTCTGACCCGTGTTTACACTGCCTTTCCTCCACACTGAGAGGCGGTAGCACTGAGCCCTGGATCAGGCACGCCAAATATAATATTGGAAAGAGATAACATGTCCTTTAGCCTTGACATTTACTAGATTACTGAACAGGCCTTTTGTTTTGGCGCTGCCATATGCTGATGCTAAGCTCAGGAGGTTGCATGCTGTGTAGCAAAAGATCTCATTTCATGTAATGTCTGTATTGCTTTGATGTGTCATTTAAAACCTCTTAAGATCTTGGACTTTTTTTTTTGACAATTTCTGCCTAGAATTTCAGGCCCATATTCCAAGGCCTAGATCTCTGTATTACCATGAAATTATGCAGATTAGAGAATGGTAGAGTATGGTAACAGATAATATACCCGACGAGCCCGACGCTGCTTTTGTGCTGGTTTTTTAAAGGGGAATTGCCCGTGGACGGGCTACGGAGTTCCTAACAGGTTAAATATGAAGAATGGCCATGTTCAGTAGAGCTGTCTCTCAAAAACCTTACATCATAGATGTGTGCACAGAGCACGCAGCACGGTGATGCGGATGTCGCCAAATCTGGTTAGTGTGGCTCATTATAGTTTAAAAACTCGAAACCGCTACATTCATATTGTCCGTTTAGAATGTTTATGTCAAACAATAAAAGGAAACGCCATATTATGTATCGTTCATATTACTTTGATTTCTAATTTAAATTAGTACAACACTTGCACTAAATTACTGACTTTTTAAGATGAAGTTGTACAATCATAACAGCTAGTAGGAGTGACCTTAGCACACTGTGGTCAATGTCAGAGCGAGGTTTTTGCACTTCTGAAGATTTAGGCAGTTGCTAAAGTCATTAAATTTAATGGTACAGATAGTTGCTTTAGAGGCATAATTCTGATGCCTTGATGTTTCCAATATTTGGGTCTAGATCACTGGTAAACAAGAAACAGCCTGGAGGCGCGAGCGAGGGAGAGGCAAACAAGAAGTTCTGCTCAGTTTATGTATAATCAAAAGGGGTCAAAAGTATTCAATTAAAAAATAAATACAGCCACTGGTGAAATGCATTATTTTCATTTTTGTATTGAGGATGTTTACAGTGGTTTGTTGTGCGAATTTGACAAATGGTTTGGGGGTCAAAGGACCTGTAGTGCATATGCGCACAAACTCACACATGCACACACACAAATGTGCGCGTACACACTGTGACACACACAAGCTCAATGTGCACACACACACACAAATGTGCACATACACACTTTGACACACAGATGGGCACACATGTGCACGCACACACACACATGCACCCGTACACACACAAACATGCCCACATATGCACTCAGACACAGAAGAAAAAATTTCCACATGCACACACACACACACACAAACACACACACATCTTCCAGATGAAAGCACCACTCAGCCCAGTTCTCCGGGCCGCCCTGAGAGGAGAAGGTGTCTGACCTTCCATTAAGTCCTGAGAGCACTGTGTACCTGTGTGTGTTTGGTGTTCTGTAGTGAACGTAAGACATTTGAAAATTCTTCTTCTTCTCCTTTCTTGTCTTCCTCCTCACCTCGGACCAGTAGTACTAGCTGAAGTAATTGTTCTGTCGTAAGTACAGGTCAGCGGTACACGGCGGTTGCCGTTTTGTGGCGAGGTTGACCTGTGCTTCAAATTGACTCAGTGGTTGAGATCCTGTGAAGTGCCAGAGGTGAGCCTCAGATATAAATGAATAAAGGCACATTAGGGTTATACGCGTATCCGAGAGCGCCGAGCCCTGGCTTTGTAACCGCTTCTGCGATAAACGGAGCGCTCCGGACCCTGGGCTAACTCCTGCCGCGCTCAGGTGTGATGGAGATGGTTTTAGACACAGGCATTAGCTGCCCCAGAGAGGCCCGGAGGGGTGCTGGCCGAACCTTTAGTTCCAGCTTCATCTGCATCGCTTACTGCTCTGAAAATGCTGTCCAAGCAAATCAGCTCTTTGAGATGGAAGGAGGTAGGAATGTTTGGCGGCCATTTTGAGTGGCCTCGATCGCGGGAAACTTTAAAAAAAAAAAGATGAAGGGAAGAAAGCAGGAGTCCAAACCCACTTCACTTCTCAAATCAATTGTTTAATGGTTTAGATTTTCCTGGCACTTTTAATTTCATGAAGAATGGGGTCCGTTTAATCTGCCTCTGTTCGCATTCTGAGCACGGCTCTGCCACCCTGGAAGTCGATAGATTTCATTTCAATTTCAATTTGAAGCACAAGCTCATTTTGACCAAATCAGATGGGTCATTTAAGAGGAGCGCGGTATGTAGGAATTAATTGCGGATTGTATAATGCGCGGCGGCTTGGCGGTGCATGTGCACGGCCCTATATGTCTGCGATTTACTTTGAAAAGGAGACTGTTCTCCGAGCTGGCACAGGCTCACGGCGGAAAGCCGTACATTACGAGTCCTGCTGTGTTCCGTGCAGCGCAAAATGCCTCGGAGAAAAGGCAGAACAAAGCAGGGAATAACACAAGATGGCTGCCGTTGCAGGAACGGACATAAAAAGTGCCATAAATGTTGAAGGACCTCCCAATAAAAACGTATAGTGAGGTCTGTGAGTGTTTAAACAAGCATCACTATTTTAAAGGGACAGTGTTTCTCTCCTTAAAGACCCTCATAGATGGATGTGTGTAGTGCTGAACAACGGCTTTAATTTAATTTGCGCATATTTATTGAATGAGCTAAGTAGGAATTTCTGTCCTTCTGTCCCATGACAGGTATTGCAACCGAACGGTTGACCTTTATTCTGACATCAGTATAATGTATTTCTTTGTTCTCCGGTCAACTTTTCCCACACAAGTTTTATGAAAGTTGCCAGCCACCGCCAGCAATTTGTGATAATATTCACAGATCTTTCAACACTCCCAAAATATTCAATTCTCTTAATATGTAAACAGAAATAACAGTTTCTAGTTTAAGACCAATTAAATCTAGTTTCATTTGTAATTCATATTGTTATTTCCATCGAGGAAAAAAAAAAAGGCTGAGAAAATCGTTGGGATGTTTTTTAACATTGACCAGCTGCTTTTATCTTTTTATTCTTTTTTTTTTTAAGTTGTCCGCGTGTATCAACGAGATTCATCACATTTTGTTGAAAAACACTTGTGATCAGGGAACATGCCCAAGAAAAAATAACTAAATTTCCATCTTTAAATCTTTGCAGGTGCACCAGAATAAACCGTGTTCTTGTTGGTTAGACCCAGTTTTGTCAGTAGATGCGTAACGGTGCCGCCACCGTGTAACAGTGAAAACGCTGATTGACGGAAAAACTCGTCAATGACGGAGAAAGTGTTACACAGCTGCATTACTGCGGGAGTTCTTAAAGGCCTCACCGTAATAAAACCACACGAAAAATGCTGAATAGGGTTGAGCGCGTAGTGGAAATCGATGTTTGTTTTTTCGCATTTGTGCTTCAGTGTTGGCACGAGCAGCGCCCAATAACAGCAGGTCAGGAGGGGCAGCCATTATACGTCTGACCTCCTCGGCAAGGGTCCTGACATAAAAAACTCACATTATTTACTTTTCATTTGCCTAATCAGCAAGGTTGACTGGGAACTGTAGTTCTGTTTTGCAGTAGCAGACTGGCCAATCAGAACTGACTGCGAGGGGCCAAGCAGCCATTCAGATGCGGGGTGTGGTCGGATATCGACAGGTGGAGAGATGGGCGGTGTTCTAAAACTCAAAAAATGTACTAAATCCTTTAGTTCCTTATCACTTGTCCATAACCAATGAAAACATCACAAGGTTAATGAAAGGTGCGGAGGAGGACTTGGTGATCGTGAGTCATGAATCTTGCCCATCATGTTCAGTTGTTTTTTCTGATTGGCCGCATGGATGGTCCGTTATTTTAAATATTGCTGCCGCAAAGAACTGTGGGATGGCATGGTCTCCTTACTTTCCCGAAAGGAGGGTGGAGTGTTCCCTATGCTGAAGGAGGTAAGTTAGGAAACGCTGAAACACATTTTTTTAACATTTGGGGAATTTGAACCACACTTCTCAGGGCTGCCGCATAAATCATTTCCTAAGAGTTATGATCGTTCCTGAGCAAAAAAAAAAGCAGCCTTCAAACGCAGCCTAAGGGCGGTGACCTCAGCATTTATTAACCCTCGGAGCGCCAAATACATTTTCAATGAATTAAAAATGTACTCATCCTGAGCTGCTGAAAACCTATCACGTGGCGACTTGTTTGACTTTGATCTGAAAGGGACAGCCTTGGTCAGTCAGGACCTGTGTTTAAAGTCTCATTCAAAAGATGGGTCTCCTGTACCTCTTCGCCAAGACATTACAGTGCTAAACTCTGAAGATGATCTCAGGCAACAGGTGATAATGCTATTATTACACGTCTTCATTTATTTCCTCGGCTTCCCCATGAAGCTTTTTTAAGAGCAATATAAACGGAAGCTAAGTATATCCATGCAAACATTTAGGTAATTGCCAAAGTACCTCAGGTTCCAAGCTTTGCTCGAGACTCCGGTGTGTTCGGATAGAGCAGTGAATTGAGGTATCGCCTCGGAATCTAGGAGTCAAACCTGCAATTGAGGTAGCAGAAAGGGGGAAATCTAAGTTCATCCAAGAGATGCGTTACGGCCTCGGGCGGCACAGAAGAACTGATCCCAGATCAATTTACTGGCCTCCCCGGTCCTGTCGTTAACTATTATGTGCACAACAGATCAATCTGTTCCTGGACTGGTGCTTACAGGCAGCAGACGCTCTCCTCCGTCCCGGGGGGGACCCGAGGAAGGCTGGCCGAAACTTCACCCGGGCCCTGACAGGCTGGGCCCCATGTTGCCTGGGCCCCGCAGGCTCTCAGTCTTAGCAGGCTAATGACTTAGCCTGAAGTCAAACTCGCACGAGCCCTTATGTTTATTACTGAGCACAGATCTCTCGGTCAGAACTGTGGCTGCAGACCAGGTTTTCACTGACTCACTTGCTATTAACGACTAAAAGAGGATGAGAGCTGCAATTAAAAACGTGCAGCTGCTAACAATTTTTTCTTCGCTGCTATTACCACAACTAATACTTCTACTAAGGGTGCTATTGCTACTACGAGTACTGTGGTCTCTACCAGTATCACTACTTCTTCTGATGCTCCTCCGTACTACTACTGCTACTATTACTCATAGTAAAACTACTACTACTCACTGCAAAAACTGAAAAATAAGTCCACCTTACCAAGCAGTTTGATCTTGAATTAAGACTAAAAACACTTATTTCTATTACCTTTTTCTTAGTAAGGCAAATATTTGCCAATGGGGTGAGACTATTTTGACTTATTTCAAGCTTTGCTGATGGCATAAGAAAATTTTGCTTGTGAAGCACGTTAGCTTAAAATAAGCTCAAATTTTCCACTTGAAAGAGAAAAACTAGGAAGTTGCGTCTTATTTTAAGACAAAATGACTTGTTAAACCAGACCTTTTTTTGCAGTGTACTACTACTACTACTAATAATAATAATAACAATAATAATAAATGCATCTGGCTTTGATGACACAAATGTGCTTCGGCGAGTAATGAAAGACACTTTCGGCGAGTTCCTGTGTGTTTTTTGTTCTGTTTGGCCTTCTCTTGTGCATCATATATCTCAGGTAGAGTTGGCAGTAAAGGTGTTAAGAGGCCCGCAAAGAACAGGATGCTGGTGCGAGGGACTCCTGTCTTTGATGTGCGAGGAACGGAGAGCTCAGATGAAGGTGTGGAGCGGGGGATGGGATGGAGGGGTGGTAGAGGACAAATGCAGCCCGTTCTATGGTGTCCCACTTCTGAGACGGAACCTGACAGCGGCTCGGCGAGGGGAGGCGGGGGGGTACACTGACGAGTGCTGGGGCTTCATGCTCTGTGGGGGTCGGCGTGGTGAGGAGGGGCAGTGTGGGGTGAGGACGGGCAATAGCGGGCGAGGAAGAATGTCGATTGCGTTTGTCTGGGGGTTCGGCTTCATGCGGGGCTTTATATAGCACAGTCCCCAGTGGCTGCACTTGAGGCAGATCCAATGTCACTATCAGGGTCCCGCTACCAAAGTCAGCCAGACCGAGCCGGTGAATTTCACCCTCGGGGGGTCTTTACATTCATGATTGGGTGGGGGGGGGCTGTACTCAGTCCTTCATCACTCCACCTGCTGGTTTTAAAAACGCGCCTCCTTCGTTTCACCAGCAGCACAGTCGCCCCTAAACTGCACTCCTCTCTCCGTTAATTATGAATAACCACTTATTCACAAGAATTAAAAAAGGTAGGAGTCCCTAAATACCGCATTTTAGATGATCCGATCTCTGCGCCCGAGGCGAGCGGCTAATTGGTTTTCGTTTCGTCGAGCGTCGCGTAACTTTCGCACTTAATATTAGATTAGAAGAGGAAGAACAAAAGCGACAGTCACACCGCGAGATAGAATTGGAGTTTGAGAGGTTTTCTTGCGCGTTCGTTTATAGACGGCGGCCAAGCGCAAGGGGTTCGCTCCATTGTAATGGATAAGTGCCACGCTACGCTAATCCCTCCACCTGTGTTTTGCTCCGTCCCTCTGTACGCTCTGTCTGTTTCACGCCAGCGGGTCTCTAATGATATTGCCCCAGCTGCGTAATGAAGTAATGGCCTCTCCTTTTCATAGCGAGACGGCGCTAATTATATCGCGAGTGAAGTTCCCTGCAGCCTCTCCTGCAGGGATCTGGCTTCTTTAAGGTGTCCGTAAGCCCCCTTTAGGGGATTAGGAAGTTTTTTTGTGTGCACGATTTTCGCTTTGTGTCTCTCAATAGAGCGCTCATTCCCGCTCGCCTTTCTGTGTGCCGTACTTAACTGAGTCATTATACGCGAGGCAGCTCGCCAAGCATTTATTAGCAGGCTTTATTTATTTATTTTTTCTTCGATAATCTGTGGAGGCATTTGTATTTCATTGTTTCGTTCACCAGAACTGCTATTTTTTTATTTATTCGTCTAGTTTCAGTTTTTCATATGAACCCCCTTTTTAACACCCTTATGATCCACCAGATGAATCTCTCTCTCTCTCTCTCTCTCTCACTCTCTGTCACTCACTCTATCTCCCCCACGCATTAAGGTGTATTGGTTGGCAGGGCATTGATTGAAAAATATTGCCAAAATGATCAGTGATGTAGCTAAATTTGAAGCAAATTAATACTCGATTGATAATGTGGAACATGCGACCAGTATGCTGCTGACTGCAGTGAAGGTTGAGATTCAGTGAGGGTCTTCGAGTTCGTAATAATGAATGAATATTGGAGCTGTATTTCGTAAATGAATAAATCCCTGTGAGGCATTGGGAACTGGCCAGGGTGTGGTGCTGCTGTTTCCCGCCGTGTTCTGGGATTAGCTCCAGCTCCCCTGAGCTTTTCTCTGTAAAACGCAGTACAGGCGAACGCTTTCTCAAGGCCAGATTCATTCATTCACTCCCTCCTCTCTCACTCTCTCTCTCTCTCTCTGTCCCTCTCTCTCTCTCTTTCCCCAGCAGTGTGGACCACCTGCGTTTATTTTCCCTCTAGGTGCTCCACAGTTATCTTTGTCTTTTTTCCATACAAACATGTCTCTCTGTCTCCCGGAGAGATACCCGGAGAGGCCGGCGAATCAGACCCTGGGATTTCAAAGCGGAAACTGTGATCTCATTAACCTCAGTGTAATGTGTCCCGATACCAGCTTTAGAACAGCGGACGCAATGCGACAGTTACGGTGTCATGTGTGATGAATGTGTGTGTGTGTGTGTGTGTGCGTGTAAGACAAGTAGTGTATGAGAGGAACAGAGACATACAGGCGGAAAGTGACAGATAGCAAAAGGGACTGAGGGACCTGGGGGGGCGGAAAAAAGATCGGTTTTTGGAGAACATTGAGACAGAGACGGAGAGAAAAGGGGAAGGGATAGAGAGAGAAAAGCAAAGGGATTGGGAGAGAGAGAGAGGAGAGGCAGAGACAGAGACGATGGATACAGTGGTTATCAGACTTCTCCTAGCACTGATTTCTCACACACAGCGCCGCACGTATGCGTTAGCTAGAACATTATGCTCCCTCTCACCCCCCCCCACCCCCCCCTTTCCATTTTACATCCATCTCACTGCTCATTTCTGAAGCTAAGCTCCCGGATCATGTGACCAGCTGTCTGCTGGAGCCGGCGAGCGGGTAATTAATGGTTGTGAACGTCGGGCAAGAGGCAGAACGAAGCAAGGTGCCGCAGAACACAGAAACCTCCGTGTTCTCCTCTGCGACTTTTGCGGCTTCGGCTGAGAGAGAAATCCCTGCGACTCCGCCACAGGGCATGTGTGTTATTTCAATAACAAACAGGCACCTTAAACGCTGCGAGAACAGACGGGCCCCCACAGCGGACGAGGCGCTGCTTTTGTGCGGCGGATGTAGGTGACATTGGCAAAGGGTGCGGATTTGAGTCTCGCAGACGTGAGAGCTGTTTGCTTCGTTCGGCGATTTGACAGCATTTATAAAGACAGTTGGGCGCAGTCTGCTCGAGCTGTAACAATATGCGCGCATTTGCGCTATTTTTATGATTATGAATATGATTATTTATTTATTTGCCGTGCACAGCTGGGTGCGCAGTGGAGCGTCTCCAGCTAACGAACTCGCTCGAGCGTGCAGCTTCGCCCCATCGTCTCCATGTTTAGATTTAGGCTCCTGACCTTCAGTTCTGAGCCTCGGATCCCGGCTCAGTCCCTCACCTCTTCAGGAGGTCGCGACGGGGCACGTCTCGCGGGTCAGCGGCTTTGCACCGTGGGCTCGAACACGACTGATTGTTCTCCCAGATTGAGTGTTCCAGGCTGGTATTTCCAGTGCAGAACCACATATTGCCGGGCTTTAGCCTAATCCGCATCTGCTGAACGGCAGTCAAAGATGCAATCCGTGAAGAAACCCCGCCATACACTGGGATTGACCAGACAAACTTTAGGTGTCAGATACAGTCAAAATCACCTCCTTCTCCTCTGCCTGGTCCTTCTTTTTTGGTAGAGACAGTCACTTACTGTATTTGTTTGGTTGTTGTTATAGTTCTTCCTCTCAGGTTATTATTAATACTCATGCTTGCTGGCATTGCACAGTCAAAAACACATAGTATGGTGTGGTTTTAATAGTATGGCTTGGGACTGCATACTTGTGGAGAAGTATAGGATAGGGCTAGTGTCCGTAAACCCTGAGAATGTTTTGTTGCTGCGGATAACAGACACTCCTTCTTTAGCCTTTCCACCGGAAAAGGACAGGTTTTATTATTTTTTTCTTTATTTTGCTAACTGGCCTGAGAACTTTGATCAATACCAGATGGATTAACGGGGATTTAGATCTACCACGGAGGTCTGTGCTAATCGTAATCTCCCTTAAGGAAAAAAAAACCCTTCCTCAAACTTCTCTCAGAAGATAAAGCCTTTGCGGGGATTATTGCTGTTTTTTGTACTTTTAATTGCTCTCTGCTGCAGCGGAGAGAGGAGGTGTCCCAGGCCCACCCCCGCCCTCCCACACCCCACCCCCCCGCCGGTCTCTGAGCGGCCCGGAAGAAACAAATGAGCCGAGCGCGTAACACAGCGGAAAATGTTGCGGCTTGGCGTCACCTCTCCGCCCCGTCCCACGGGTGCGCGAGCGAGCTCCCTGACGGGCCCGTCTCCTCCCTCAGAGTTAATTAGGCCCTGCGCCGGATCCACCGCCGCGTCAGCCGCCCTGCTCCTCCTCGCCCCAGGAATATTTAGACAGGATGTCTAAACTCCTGCGGGGTCGGGGAGGCGTCTCACGGAACCTGATTAGTGTGTCCTTAAAATAAACGCTGTTTACTGCTCTCTGGAAGCGCGGTTATTGTTGTCATCATCGCTGTCATAATAAGCCTCACCATTGTCATGACGGTCTTACACCTTGTTATTATTGTTTATTGTCTATTATTAGTATTTTTGTTATTATTATTATATCAGCATTGGTATATGGACTAATTGCCAGAGTATTGTGTTTGTTGTGGTAGTGGCAGTAGGACCAGCAATAGCAGGTGTTGTTTATTTATTTTATACTCAAGTTATCCTTTTACTTCCCCGACACCCAATACCTGTGTGTGTGACTGAACAGCTGACTATATTAGACAACTCAGTTAATAAGAGCAGGGCGTGGGAGGGAAAAAAACACAATGCCAGGATAAGTATAGGGTTTGCGGCAGAGTGAATTCTAGTATTGAACAGAGAAGTGTTACCTGTGTGTGAATTTCTGTGTGAAAAAAGAGATGTGACTGTATGTCAGTCCCCGTGTGAAATGGTATGAATTCCTGTGTGTGTTTCCCCCTGATGAATAAATGTGTTCCTCGCCAGTTTCTGTGTGAAACAGAGTGGCGTTACCTGTGTGTGAGTAACTGTGTATGAGAGTGGCATTACCTGTGTGTGAGTTATTGTGTTAGAGAGAGGCATTACCTGTGTGTGAGTTACTGTGTGTGAGAGTGACATTACCTGTGTGTGAGTTATTGTGTTAGAGAGAGGCATTACCTGTGTGTGAGTTACTGTGTGTGAGAGTGACATTACCTGTGTGTGAGTTATTGTGTTAGAGAGAGGCATTACCTGTGTGTGAGTTATAATGTATGAGAGTGGCATTACCTGTGTGAGAGTTACTGTGTACGAGAGTGGCATTACCTGTGTGAGAGTTACTGTGTGTGAGAGTGGCATTACCTGTGAGTGAGTTACTGTGCACGAGAGTGGCATTACTTGTGTGAGAGTTACTGTGTACGTGGGTGGCATTACCTGTGTGAGAGTAACTGTGTACGAGAGTGGCATTACCTGTGTGAGAGTTACTGTGTACGAGAGTGGCATTACCTGTGTGAGAGTTACTGTGTACGAGAGTGGCATTACCTGTGTGAGAGTTACTGTGTGTGAGAGTGGCATTACCTGTGTGTGAGTTATTGTGTTAGAGAGAGGCATTACCTGTGTGTGAGTTATAATGTATGAGAGTGGCATTATCTGTGTGAGAGTTACTGTGTACGAGAGTGGCATTACTTGTGTGAGAGTTACTGTGCACGAGAGTGGCATTACCTGTGTGAGAGTTACTGTGTACGAGAGTGGCATTACCTGTGTGAGAGTTACTGTGTACGAGAGTGGCATTACCTGTGTGAGAGTTACTGTGTACGAGAGTGGCATTACCTGTGTTAGAGTTACTGTGTACGAGAGTGGCATGACCTGTGTGAGAGTTACTGTGTACGAGAGTGGCATTACCTGTGTGAGTTATTGTGTTAGAGAGAGGCATTACCTGTGTGAGAGTTACTGTGTACGAGAGTGGCATTACCTGTGTGAGTTATTGTGTTAGAGAGAGGCATTACCTGTGTGAGAGTTACTGTGTACGAGAGTGGCATTACCTGTGTGAGAGTTACTGTGTACGAGAGTGGCATTACCTGTGTGAGAGTTACTGTGTACGAGAGTGGCATTACTTGTGAACCCCACACATCTGTGTGTCCAGGTTTATGTTTTTGGCCTTGAGATGTTACCACAGGTCCTGCCATGTAGCCCTTGTGGCTGCTTCGCTCCTTGCTCTTATCTTTCACGCTTACGGCGATCTCAAGAATATTTTAACAAGTCCACCGGCCCTCGCTCTGCAATCTGACAGCAGACGAGGGTCTATTTCTCTGAGACAGCTTTTAAAAGAAACAAGATGTGTCAGACAGGAAAGGGAAACATTAAAGAAATACAATAAAGCGCTTCTGCTGGTTGTTGACGTGGTGAAGAGGACATCCCCCCTGACTTTGCTGACTGACAGCTGTTGTCTGGGGGGTGAGACTGGAGGTAATGGGATGAGACTTGTGTTTGTCCAACTCCCAGTGCGGCTTGAGACAGCTGTCAGGTAGGAGGGGAGGGAAGGTGCACCTGGCTGGGGGTTCAGCGTTAAGAGATTCCACTGGGCGAGAGGGGAACCATGGGAACGGAGGAATGAATCAGAGGCCTAACCATGTGCGGCCAGAAGGGGTTCTGACTGCTCATGCTCACAGCTCCAGCGTAAATGAGCTGTGCGCTACTATAACTCACTGTAACAGAAGCAGAGTTAGGGCACTGTAGCTCACAGAAACAGAGGAACAGAGCGTACTAGAACTCACTGTAACAGAGGAGCAGAGTTCTCACTGTAGCTCACAGTAACAGAGGAACAGAGCGTACTAGAACTCACTGTAACAGATGAGCTGAGTTAGGGTACTGTAGCTCACAGTAACAGAGGAACAGAGCGTACTATAACTCACTGTTACAGAGGAGCAGAGTTAGGGTACTGTAGCTCACAGTAACAGAGGAACAGAGCGTACTATAACTCACTGTAACAGAGGAGCAGAGTTAGGGTACTGTAGCTCACAGTAACAGAGGAACAGAGCGTACTATAACTCACTGTTACAGAGGAGCAGAGTTAGGGTACTGTAGCTCACAGTAACAGAGCGTACTATAACTCACTGTAACAGATGAGCTGTGTTAAGGCACTGTAGCTCATAGTAACGGAGGAACAGATCGTACTATAACTCAGAGTAACAGAGGAGCAGAGTTAGGCCACTGTAGCTCACTGTTGCGAAGGGACTGCATTAGGTTATTGGATCTCATTGCAAATGAATGACACAGTAAATCTGCTGCTTATGGTAACACATTGATAGACATGGATTAATGTAGCCCATTGTAATACATGGAGAAAATTACGTAAGTGTAGGTCATTGTAACGCTGGGACAGAATTAGGTAAGTGTAGCTCATTGTAACACAGGGACAGAATTAGGTAAGTGTAGCTCATTGTAACATAGGGACAGAATTAGGTAAGTGTGGCTCATTGTAACAAAGGGACAGAATTAGGTAAGTGTAGCTCATTGTAACACAGGGTCAGAATTGGGTAAGTGTGGCTCATTGTAATACATGGAGAGACTTAGGTAAGTGTAGCTCATTGTAACACAGGGACAGAATTATGTAAGTGTATCTCATTGTAACACAGGGACCGAATTAGGTAAGTGTATCTCATTGTAACACAGGGACAGAATTAGGTAAGTGTAGCTCATTGTAACACAGGGACAGAATTAGGTAAGTGTATCTCATTGTAACACAGGGACCGAATTAGGTAAGTGTATCTCATTGTAACACAGGGACAGAATTAGGTAAGTGTAGCTCATTGTAACACAGGGACAGAATTAGGTAAGTGTAGCTCATTGTAACATAGGGACAGAATTAGGTAAGTGTGGCTCATTGTAACACAAGGACAGAATTAGGTAAGTGTATCTCATTGTGACACAGGGACAGAATTAGGTAAGTGTAGCTCATTGTAACACAGGGACAGAATTAGGTAAGTGTAGCTCATTGTAACACAGGGACAGAATTAGGTAAGTGTAGCTCATTGTAACACAGGGACAGAATTAAGTAAGTTTAGCTCATTGTAACATAGGGACAGAATTAGGTAAGTGTAGCTCATTGTAACACAGGGACAGAATTAGGTAAGTGTAGCTCATTGTAACACAGGGACAGAATTAGGTAAGTGTAGCTCATTGTAACACAGGGACAGAATTAGCTTAGAGTGTCTCACTGTAACATAAGGACAGAATTAGGTTAGAGTGGCTCATTTTAACATAAGGACAGAATTAGGTAAGTGTGGTTCATTGTAACACAGGGACTGAATTAGGTAAGTGTGGTTCATTGTAATACTGGGACAGCTCACTGTAACGGAGGATACTGCTTGGTCACTGTAGCTGGCAGTAGACAAAACTTTGAGCTGATTTATTGCCTATAATTCTCCAACTGTAAAAGAATGGGCTAAACTCACTAGCGCTGAAAGACACTAGTAATTGGCTAAGGTTCAGAAATGTTGCAGTCAACACTACCCAACATTTTTATTCCCCGGCATTGGGCATGTGGCATGTGTAGCTACTTGCTTACACTTTGAGAAGGGAGACATACTGTATGCTGTCAGCCACTAAAACCGCCTTGTTTCATTAAAGGTTTACAGTGTTAGCGAAATACCTGTCACCCAGAGCTGACTGTGTGAGTAATGCTGGAACATGAAGAACTATCTTTCAAAAATTCAGATGAGCGACCGCCGAAAAACAAATATAAAACATAAAACTGAAAACTATGATTTTATTATGACTTATTGTACACGGCTATTATTAAAATCAAACAAATTATACATTAAATGATAAATGCCTCGGACTTCCTTTTAGTCACGAGATTAAAAAAAAGGCAACCACAGTTTCATTGAACAGAAAAGAGGGGTCAGCGGTGTTATCAATTCAATATCACCCATTTCTTATTCCTCTTGTGCTTTTAAGTTCTGAAAGAGACATGAATGACAACACTGCACTGGTAATGACTCCGGTGTGTCTGCATTGTTAATTATTAACAGAGACAGGTTTTTGGAGGATTAAGGGCTGTACATTAAAAAAAAAAAAGTGATTTTTCTAAGCTCAAACACTCTGTCTTCATTGTTGATTAGCCTTTTTGTATCAGTGTCTCCACATTAACGTAATATATTTTATGCCACCACAAAGAATGACCTTCTTGAGCCAACTTAATATCTGATCTATTACTTGTTCCATCGAAGGATACAAAATCATTAATTCATTTGATTTTCATTACTTTTTTTTTTGAATACTTGAAAGCTTAAACCTTGGAGAAGCAATGAGTGAGAGTCTTATTTACAATTCTCTGGAGTTATAAAAAGAAAAGAACATTTAGCAAGACATTAGCGTACAAATAATTAAAACAATGGTTGGAAGATTAGCGAAAATCGGTGAATTACAATCAATCATGCTTAAATCAGTCACTCTTAAATAATGCCCTTTGCTGTGATATAAGACTGTATAGTAACAATCCGAGTGTCCTCATTAGTGTTTATTATGACACTTATATTCCGGGGATGTTGCTGGGGAAAAAAGCTATAATTCTGCACTATTTAAGTTCAGTAACCACCTCTGCTTTGATGTATGCGAAGCAGATTCAAAATAAAAGTATATTTTGTCAGATCCAATAGTAGGAATGATGTCCCTTCTAACGGAACACTGCAGGACTATTAAAAAACTAGAAACACAACAGGATGCCTTCTTTGCTGGTACCTCATAGCCATTTGCATATTACCTCGGATGGGTTTGATTGCAAGTGGCTTTCATGAAGGCAGATTCTAATAATCCATATTTTGAGCAAAGTTGGCTTGTCACATATAATGCAGATCTTATGGATTGCTGTGATTAAGGATAAGGATTTGTTATATGGGCCTATTTCTCTCCCCGAGGTATTTCATTGTAAAGATTAATTACATTCACATAAAAGCCATTATTCAGAGTTTATTGGCACGGTTTTGTCTGCCTCTAATCAGGCGTCTCATTTTTATCCTCATTCCCCCAGATCTCGGGAGATAGCTGGGAGAGGAACCTAGAACGATTGACTCTATCGATCAATGTGAATTAGGAAATGGCCAAACCGCAACGGCGGTTTTTTTTGCCGATCTGCAGTATACAACTGTTTTGGATTTCTGAGACTGCCGTTTGAAAAGACGGCATAAATTTGAGAGATCCGATATACTGAGCCCTGGAGTTTAGAGATGCATCGGCTTTACTGCAATTTAATAGCCTTCTTCAGGAGAAAAAAAAAGTGTTTCCAGTAATTTCAGAGAGTTAATGTCTATGAAGCGACAAGTGAAAATACATATGTACTGTATGCATATACATCTTACATATAAGGGTTTGAATGAAATGTTTGAATGAATGAATGACTGAATATTGTTGAAACTGTATGCCACTCGATTTAATTTTGTAATTTAGTTAGATTGAAATTTGTTTTTTACGTACTTAGCCATGTCAATAGCAGAAAGATAGAATGAAAGGCTGAGATGAGCCAGAAGTTATACATCCTGTATATTTCCTCCATCGACCCCCTGGTGGTGCACACCAGTCACTGCACCTAGGGAATATGCAGCATGTGGACCATTAAGCTTGTCTCAGATGTTCTTCCAAAAAGCATCCTCTTTTCAAACATACGCTTTATGAAAGATGAAAAGGACTAATATTAGAGGTGGCAAATTTTTGGGGAGGTTGCTAGTTAAGGCAAGGGCAAGTTTGAACCGCATGTGTGTCCGTGAATAATTACTAATAATTACTGCGCTGATTGAAATAACAGGAAATGCCCCGCCATTGGTCAATAACGTACATCGAGAATTCGCCCTGCTGGGCTATGGTGACATGATGGAATGGAATCTCCACAATAAATATTGTTGGTACGAGGAAATACTTGACTAATGAACAACCATATTTATCCTAAACATCACACATGTTCCAGGGCCAGACCCAAGAACAATCTGAGAAATAAATAACATTAAAACAGACAAAGACCCTGCTTCCTGTCTCCCAGCAGGCCGATAAGTGAGTTAGCGTGCTTTATGTCAGCAAATACCCTTCCATGTCAGTGCATTCCAGGGCTAATTCGCTCCAATTGTCTCGAGAATTACTTTGCACGACTTATTGCTGAAGACAGAGCTGTTTCTTCCGACTCATTTAGTTTATATGGCATAAAAGGTGAAGGTTGGAGACCATTGAAGCCCAAGCGTTCAGTGGAAGATGTCTTCAGCGAACGCACTCAGGGCCAATGCACTATTTATGGGACGGTAAAAGCCCGAGCCGATGTTAAGGAAATAAATAAAGGAAACAGAGACGAGAACACAGATAAATCAAATCAGCCAAGGTATTCAGATTTTACCTCTTATTTTATTTATTTATTTATTTATTTATTTGAGAGAGGATACTGGTAAGCGATTGTACGATATGGTTCTGTCTAATGGCGTGGGGCACGATAGGGGATCCAACAAATGGATTCAATCAGCAGAACTGGAGTTCTAATGCTTTGGGTGCTGTGCGCATCAAATAGCGACGGAGCATTTTAAGTACATCAGTGCTGCAGAGGCTGGTGAGCGAAGCAGGAGGTATTACCTGTAATGGCAAACGCTGAGTGCTCTCTTCTAAAGGAAATGCTCTTATCGTTCAATGCCCGCGCGCGTGTGTGTGTATCTGCGTGCGCATGTGGGTATGCTTGTGTGTTTGTGCATGTGTGTGTGTGTGTGTGTGTGTGTGTGTGTGTGTGTTTGTACACGCATATCTGCGTCCTGTAAAGGAATTCTTTGTGTTCTTATGGAAATGTGTTTGAATTCTAATGTCTCGAGATGCTTGAATATCCATTTCACGTCTGTTGGAAAAGGTCTAGGACTGTTTCATGATATCTGGTGAATCCTCTTGATTTCTGTTTGATTTGGATGACAATAGTCATAACGACATGCTGTCTGGTATCGACGACCATCAGCAATCTCTCCATTACAAAGCACGAAATATCACGTAAACTTCAGCATAAAAGAAAAACATGAACATTAACTGCATTTTTCCTCTTGTTCGCCATCCAAATACTTACAGACCACACTGATTATGAAGGTCCACTTTGTGGACAATACTGACTTTAATCAATATAATCTTAAGAAGTAGCTTTAATTTCCGTTAGTTGTCTGGTATTATGTTCTGTTTGTGCGAGTTATTTTACCACCAGGATTGAAGAAGTATTTGGCTAAGGCCCTTGCGGTGAATTTAGCTTTTAACACTGTGAAAACCACAGTTCACTTTGGCTGGGAAATACTTCTCAGGCTTTCTAGGAATTGAGTAACCTAAGTTTAGTGATGCCTGAACAGTCCAGAGATGTGTTTTGTAGCAAACATCAGGGAGAAAAATGGAAGGAATGAGGTTGATAAACAAGCGGAGAATGGTCAGGAAAGACTGAGTGGTCTTTTAAACCTCCGGGACATCTGTCTCAGCTCAAGCAGCCGATCGACAGCGAGGTGTTAGAAGTGTGGCCCGGCTTTAGCCTGCAGTGAACCGAATCAGTAAACAGGAATGAAGGGCCAGGCTCTTGAGAGCCCCAACGACACTGTCAGTGTTGAGGTTTTACTCATTAATTGTGAATTGAGGAGAAAATTCTTGTTCGCAAACAGATTTTTTTTTTTTCAGTACTGTGTGATCGTGTGTTTGCATGTTGGTGTGTGTTTGTATGTGTGTGTGTGTGTGTGTGTGTGTGTACATGCATGCGCTAATAGACAGACACATGAAAGTACGTTGTATGACTTTAATAAATAGACTGATAAATGGTGTGAGGTCTTTGGTATTGAATGGATTGATTGATCCCAACAATGCAAAGTTAGCACCAGGCTCAAAGTCAGCACCAGGTTATAGCTGAGGGCTCTCATTCAGAGCTTGAAGGTGTCGGTTCTGGACGGACAGGTTGTGTGTTTTATTCATCAGGAATCTGAGATCCATCACCTGGGGCCCACAGACATTTTTCTCTCCCATCCTTTCGAGGGCACCTGTGCCTCGCTGCATTCGTCTGTGCTTGTGTTTGTGTGCGTGTGGGCCTCTAATTAATAAGGCTTCAGCCGTCCGTGCGTTCGCATGCAAAGTGGCGCTTATCAGAGTCGCCGAAAACCTGCCGACCCACGTTCGGCCCTCTGTCCGGTGCCTGATCAATAATTGCTTTGATAAATGCAGTCTTCATGTTATGAGCTCCTCAGCCAATGAAAATCAATAAAAACAATTTCCATCTACATTCATGATCTCACTTCACATTTGTTTCTCTTCCCTCTTTCTGGGAGCCGTTCTATCAAAACGCCATTATGTGAAGAAGAATGGGCCGGCGAAATGCAATTTCACCCCGACTCCAAAAAGCCATACCAGGAAACAGTTTACAGATGAAAGTCATTTCATTTCATTTGCCGACCATAAAAAGAGCGCAGATATATTCCCAGCGACGAACAGCGCAAGGGCACCTCACTGGACGAAAATAGACCTGGGGAACTGTTTTCGCGGAATGGTGAAGACCGCGGCTGAAGTTGTTTTTAACGCGGCGTTAACACCGCGAAGAGAGATGCATTTAATTTAAGTGTGGTTTGGGGCGTGCTCGTACAGACCACACACACACACACACACACACACACACTTACTTATACACAGTAAATGTAATGTAGAAATGGGGCACTTAAATGAGCTGCTGTGTTCCAGCCACTGACCTGCTGAGTCCTATTTCGCCACGCCGGTCCACTGTGACTCAGTAGAATGAGTTGATTCATAGGAAGTAATTCACTGTTGATGGAAATACAACACCTGAGAAATAAGACTGTGTTGGATGATTTTCACGCGGTAATTTCTCAGATGAAAACAAGTGTGGGATGTTTTTCGCTATTTTTTTCTCATTTTAATACCTTGAAAGTAATGACTCACCGACTGAACACATACAGTCATCGTTATGCAGCTGTTGATGGAAATAAATGTGACGCAAAGTAGAGATCAATATGTCTTCCCTGTCTGTAATGGAAGTGTTATCAGCTGGGGCCAGTGACCTGTGCGTGACCATCTGCGTCACCTTAACGTGTGACTGTCCCATCTGCATTTCGTAAAGGGGCAAAAACGCGTTGTTGTGTTGTAGAATTCACGGCACACCGATCGTCATCCGTCCGGCAGGTGGGGGAGGGATGGCTAACGAAGACTAAATGGTTCTCTGGGCTGTTTGGTGTTGGAGTACGTTCAGTCATCATTGATCCGGCAGCAGCTAGCGCCAAGCGTGGCTTTCTGTTTGAATTAGGAGTCAGCGTGGAGCGTACTGCGCCATTAGCCGAGGCAGAATTATTTTAGTTGGACGAGGGTGCTGCAAGGGCAATTTCGAAGGCTGTCTTCATAGTCAGTACACCGTTATAGTTGGAAAAACATCACCAAAGTGCAGGGATGTAAAACATTCTTTCTTTGTCTTCTTCTTGTTATTATTATTATTAGTTTTAGTATTAGTATTATTAGTATTGATAGTCATAGTTAAAGTCGTAGTCATAGTTGTACGGTTTGTTTGTACGTAGCTGATTCAACCAGCAATGGTAAAATATGTTGAAATGAAAACAGGTGGTTTAATTTGAGAGATATATATTTGCAAGCAGTAAATAAATCATGGCTGCTGTCACTACAGCATGCAATGGAGATGCAGAGCTAACACCCCTCCCTCAGACACAGCACCCTCTTTAGCTTCATACTAACCGCAAACATTGTCTCAGCATTAATGCAGCGCTTTGCCTGGGAGGGGGTAGCATCGCTGGTAAATTTCAATGAGGCAGTAAGACAGGTGTGATGTCAGTGTGCTGCCTCGATGAGAGGTTTATTTTCACATTTAAATACATTTTATTTTATTGTACAACTCGTGTTTATTTCTTCTGGCAGAAGCCCAGTCCTGTGGTTGCGCAGAAACCAGAGGTTTGAGCCACAGATCAGAGGGACATGTAGTCGTAAAATATTGGTCTCCTGCCATAGTCAGGCCATAAATAAGCACATATATTTTTGTAGCACAATAACTCGAGACAATAGTCACTTCTTCATTCTTATTGGGCCATTCTCCATTGGCCTGTCTTTTTTTATGTAGTGTATCACTGAGACTAACATCGTTCAATAATTTTTGGGGTCTAACTTTCATCTGTTCACAAAAGTACAGCTTCTAAGCAACAGTATTTACCTCCGCCTTTGAGGTTATGTTTTCCTTCTGTTTGTAAATTATGTTTGCGAGAAAATTTTCAAAAAAGTTATGGGCAGATTTTTATGATTTTTCCTACCTGCGATGTGTCTTGGCCAAACTTAGATGTGATTTCATTTTGGTGATCTGGATCAAAGGCAGGATTCAGGATTTTTCTATTTCCTTGAGTGGCGTAACAAAACAATGCTCCTCCTGGACATGGTGGGGACTGTTGGGCCTCGGTGGAGGTATGTGCTCTTGTTTTCTTTTTTAATTATTATATTTCTTTCTCGCCATATTTTACACTGCATTTACGACACAGTTCATCAGAGAACCGAACCACCTGGGTAAATTATGACGCAGGTCAAGCTGTGACTTAGCATTTCCACGGTTTGCCGGGTATAAATACTGTAAACGCATCATCCTTCCAAAATTGACACGCTGGAAAAAAAAAAAAACAAGAAAAGGCTGAACCTACGATTATCTTCAAACAGCAGAAAGAGCTTTCCTCAGCTTGTGTGGGATTCGCATACATTTAATACAGTATTGCTGGGTGAGATTCGCTATTATTCTGTCCAGATTTGCCGACTAATCTCTTACTTAGGCCTAATACAATTAAGGCACATTGAGCAGCAATTGAAAGCCAATTTAGCATTCCATAGATCAATTTACTTGGTGAAGCACGAAAAGCAGACGATGCGAGCGGGCGCCTGGAGCCCCGCAAGGCAGCGAACAGGAAGGGCTAAATCCCGTAAAGCCGGTGGATGAGAGCCGTATCTGGGCAGACAATGTAATGCGCATGAGTGATGTTTGCTCATTCGCAAATGCAACTATTTAAAAAAAATAAACAGAAACTGTTGATTTTGATCTGGATGAGCTCTCCGCAATAAGTCTGTAAGATGATATTTTCAGTGATTAATGTGAGAAAGTGAATGGGTTTACCTCCCAGGATGATTGATAGATAGATAGGTAGATAGATAGATAGATAGATAGATAGGCCTATGTTATGATAATAACATGGTAACAATGTCGGTGCATTGCTTTAATTTACTGGACTGACCAAGTACTTTAAAAATTGAGTTTATCGTCTTTTAACACTGCTGGGAAAAAATACAGTGTGGTACATCTTATTGTTTTTCTGAAGCAAGATATATATATATATATATATATATATATATATATATATATATATATATATATATATATATATATATCTCTGTTAAATTCTTTATATTCTTGTCACACGCTGTAGCACAGAGCATGTTACCACTGGGTTCACACATATTGCTGTTTACAGTAATTGCACCGTAATCTGTTTCATTTGCTCCATATTTGTTGTATTTTAATCACAGTCTGGCATGGTGTGTAAGGAAGCTCTGAGTCGCTCAGTATCTGGGTACTTAAAAGAATTAATAAATGATCACAATTCTAACACCACGGTCTCCCTGAGCCTCCGAGGCACTCGCTCACTCTGTACCAGGCTAACCAAATTCAGGAAAGAAAAACTCAATCTGCGCTGCCCAGTTGTTCTTTTGCATCCATCTACACTGCTATTAACCGCCTCCCACTACACCTCTGTTCACCACAATATGAGCTGCCGGCTTATTTTTTCTCCCGAAGTGAAGAACACACGTTAAGTCTTTTTTGTGGAGGCCATTTTTGAGAATGTGTTCTGCATGTGCGTCTGCGCTCGTATGCTGCAGCATGTGTATGTGCGTGTGTGTGGCCTTAAGCGTGCCTGCGCGTGTGCGTGTGTGTGTGTGTGTGTGTGTGTGATTTAGGTGAGTATTTCTTCTGAAACATGCCAAAGAGAAAGCACCGAGTTTCCAGACCAAGGCTGTCGATAAATCTTTAGCTAATGCATGTAGAGATGGTGGTGAATGATTAATGCTGAGGTGTGCAGCGTTCTGGCCGCCATTTCGCTCCGCTCCTCTTGGTATGCAGAGCTAATGGGTAGGAAACCCCCGCTCCTTTTCTTCGGTCCTTAAGTGCAGCTCATTTAAAATCTGCGTGAGTCCCGACCCGCTCGTGTGCTTGGATCGCGTCCCAATCTCTGCGCTGCTGAGGGGCGCGCCTGCCCCCTGTAAGGGATGGCAAGGCACTGCAGGGGTCCTTCTGCATCCCGAAAACTCTCGCTGTGTTACCGTCTCCCACGTCTTGACCTTGAACAAAAACAAATCTTACCGTTTCCGTACAGTTTACTCGACAGGAGATGTTTGTAGTGGGTCATGGCTGATACCTGGGCTTCGCTCAGTCCAGTGCTAAAGTCTAATGTCTCCTGGTCTGATCCTGACCAGTCCGAAAAGTTCTTGTCCCGTAAATCCAATCCAGCCTGAGCCCAACTGAAATAGTATGTTAGCAGCAGCGTAAAGCTCAATTAATGTGAGGTTTCCCTACAGAAAGCACAGAGTGAAGGTATTTTAAATTGTGGACAGTAGTAACATCTATTGCCGCCTGCTGATTGATAATTGATAACAGTGACATGAGATGCGCCCCCTAATTTTTGCAATGGATGACTCTGAGTCTTTTTTGTCAGTTATTGTTATTAGCTGGTTTTGTCAAAAGTTGAAGCTGTCACCCCGTTTTTGTTTGCTATGCTAACTATGCTAACCACAAACAAATAACAAATGCCTACAGGCTGCAAACAAGAAACAACTTGTTAGGAAAAATAGAAATACGCTATTGTTATGCGCTTGCGCGGGTTGGACAAACAGTTTTCATTTCATTAATGATCTACGGCACAATTACACTGTAGTAACGAGCAAAAATCTAACTTTCATTTTCTACATTCTAACTTTGCGGCGTTTCAGACTTTTTATTACACTTGTTCCCACATTGACAGTTTTATTCTTTTATGGCAGAGTTTTCAATAGCATCAGCATATGTATTGACAACCCGTTCACTGAATGTGTCCCACAGTGCCGTTCACTCAAAAAAGGACGCATAATTGAATTTTCTTTGACGACTTTAGATCTGAGGATGAGAGAACCGCCGTGGTGAGTTAAATCCACTGCACTTTTTGAAATTACTCCCGCGCATCGAACATCAACTATTCCGTTAATATCGGCAATAAACACAAATTAAAATGAGGATTTATTGGCTTTGCTCTGCAGCCAGCATGCAATTTATGCACGATGAAGACGCTAAACTTGTGAGAGAATTTTAATCGCCGTTTGTGAACAAATGCTTAATTTATTATAATAAGATTCTCAATTATTTTTCGCAGTGTTCTGCATGACGTGATTAGTATTCTGCTGGATGGCTCTTGTTGTTAGACCCACTTCATTTACGTTGTGCATGTGGAAGCACTTGTATTAAGCTAAAGCTCTCCTCAGCTGAATGGGCTTCCTGTGCTGCGGTGATCTACAGTCGCTGGCCAATTTGTCTCCTTCATCTTTATTATCTGCATCTGAGCCTTACGCTGTAATGGCGAACAGAATGTGTGTGTGTGCGTGTGTGTGTGTGCGCGTGCATGTACATATGCAATAACGTGTGTTCTTGTGTATGCATATGTGTGCGCGTGCACATGCGAAAATGTATTGTGCACATTCACCGCTGTGCATGCATGTGTGCGTACATCTGTGCACTTACGACGCGTGTGCATGTGTGTGTCTGAGTGGATGATTGTGAGCAGAACTTAAGTTCCTTACATTTGTCCTTTTTAAAAAAAATTTTTTGTCCATTTTTACCACCCAAATGTCCCCTGCTGTTGCTCTCTGCTTGTTGAGCTGATATGTTGATGGTGGGAGGCAGGACAGGTCATGAAACGTTTGCAGTTTATCCGCGGCTCGCTGGAGAAGATTTGTTTGAAAAGGTGAATGATGAGATCGTTATGAAGTTGGCCGAATCGCAGACTGTTCTGGCTCCTGCGGTTTGACAGACAGGAGCCCTGTTGGCAGAGGAGCTGCGAATGGAAGGGTCTTACACTCATTCCCTTTCCCTCCCCCTCCCTCTCTCTCTCTCTCCGTTGGTGCTATTCCACGACATGGTGGGGCTCCACTCCACTCGACTTTAATCAGTATTTTATGCATTCCCATATGCATTCCCATATGTATTCCCATATGCATTCCCATTGCATATATTAGCTACCCGGCACCAGGTACCATTTTTAGTACCATTGCGACTGAGGTTCCAAGCGAGCCGAGTTGAGACTAAAACGTGAGGTCAATGTACTGCAGACCTCTGATTGGACAGAGGGAATCGTCATTCGCGCAACGTGCGGGTACTTTTAAATAGCCAAGCTACCAAAAAAAACAACCATCTTCAGCACCGATACACTGTGCCAGCGCTCACCTGTGCTCAATATAGGCAGCCATTTCCGTAAAGCCCTACCACTCTCCCTTGCTTTTTACCTCTCTCTTACGCTTTTTTTCTCCACTCATTGTGGAGTTGTCCTTCTGTCAATCTCTCACTAAAGCATGCCGACTGTTATTTTTTTATCCAGTGGCAATTAAACTCTGGTTTGTTTTTGGCTCGCTTTTATTGGCCTTAAATTGTGAAACCGTTGTCCTGGTTTTTAATGGCTGCCTGCAGCCTATAAAGCACTGACTGATTCAGCCATTCATTTGTTCATCTGTAACCTCTGTGGTCTCCTTGAACGGTTCAGTCGCCGTAGCATTTAGATTTTAGGCTCTTCTCTCTGATCATTTCTCCAAACCACTGCTTTACAAATCTAAGCAACAATACGACCGCAAAATGGAACAGCAGAACTTTGATTGGCTGGGTGAATACACGTTTAATCACGTTGACAGAATGGATTGTCATCTGAGTGACTGACATTTAATCAAGGTTTCAACCTGCATAAAATAATACATACTAATACTACTTGGTTGATATGGCAAAAACAGCTAATTTTTCTATGTTCAAAGGAAATTTTAACTGTTTGGAAAGGGAAACTGTATGAAAAGTGTGCTGAGAAAGGGTTTTCAGTACATATTCATCGCACTTCTGGGTTCTGCAGCAGCAAGTAGCTTTCTAAGGGTAGCTTTAAAGATAGGAAGCTTATTTCAGATAGCTTAATCCGCAGCGAGTTAGCACGAATGCTACTTTCACGCTCACTTTTACATGACGCTTTTAGCATGTTCGTTTGTCGGAGGGACGGACCGTCTCTCGTCTGCTTTTCACGCCTCTGTAGCAGGGCCTGCTGGGTAGGGAGCATTATTCAGGAGCTGTGAAGTCTTATTAAACGCAAGCATATTACTAGCACACTCCTGCCATCTTAGAATGAGTAGAATCTACAGCCTATTACCGTTTTAGATGGCGCATCCTTGATTGAAAACTGAGCGATATGATACCAAGGAGGTGTCGTTTCTGGGTCCTGCTGTGGCCTACATTTGTGTACGTGTGTGCACACGTGTGTCTGTGTGTGTGTGCGTGCGTGTGTGTGTGTATGCGTACAGGGAGGTCAGACTGCGGTGGCATGATTTATAAGGTGAGCTATCATTTGTGAGCTGAAGTCTATCAGCAGATAATAACCTCTGCGCTGTGTTTACAGCAGAAATAGAAGCCGTCCGCTTCCAGTCTGCGCTGGAATCCAATACGCCTAAGGCACCGTTCCACAAGTCTCCTTCACCAATCCCCTCTTTCTAATAAATTTAAAATATGATCTGCTCAGCGTTTGCTGGACGTAAGCCCTTTTCAGGCGGACCATAAAAGGTTGCTGAATGACAGTGTCCTGCTTTGGAATTGAATCAGAAGCTTTTTTAGCAGACGCCCCGCTCCCTTTTCAATGAGTTCCTTCTGCAGAGTCTGTACAGTGCTGTCTAAGCCACCGTGAAGCTGACCGTACCGGTATGACGCACACAGGTCATTATTGCGCTATATGTAGCGCTGTGCCAAAGGAGAGCTAGCGCTCAGTGTGGGAAAAACGTATCTTTCACTTGCAAGGCGTGGATTGGCCTCCATGGATTGGGAGCTGCACCGTTATGATATTTGTATAATGCTGCCAGTTTTAGTCAGTTGCACTTCTTTCGGCCATAAGTTCCAGCACCAGAAAAAAACGGCGTGGCTAACAGCTGTCCAAAGAGGGTTTATGTTTTCCCAAACCAGCAGGCATCGCTCAAAAACTGCAATTCCTGGAGCAGTTTCTTCAGACTGTGTACCCTGCATGAGTGTGATACTAGTGTGCAGGCACGCATAAGCGCATGTGTTCATAAGTGTGACAGTGTACATGCGTGTCACAGGAAGTCCATAAATTTGCATTTATCTGTTACTTGCGCGCTGCTGTTTCCCTCACAGTCACACTTTTGTGGCATCATCGGCATTAATGAGGCGCCGTCTCATTCCTGCGCTTGTGATCTAAGGAAGCGCGGGGGAGGTCACATTTTCACGCCCGGTCATCATTAAACCGTGGCAGCCCGCTGGGCGTCTCCGCGAGCGAGCTGACAGGTGCGTCGTCGTGCTCAGCGACACGACCACCTGACGATCCTGCAACAGGTGATGACTCCTCATTTACTGCAGCAAAGTCCACTGTGCACGGCAGGGGCCCTAGTCCTATTAGCGAGAGGCAACTAATTAAACTACATTTCCCATCATGCATTCTCATTATCCAGGATCACTGCTCCGAGGAGGTCATCACATTCTCAACACTAAAATATATAATAACAATGATGACCCACCTATAAAACTATGACTAGTAAGTTTACAAGAGTGAATTTCTGTACCAGGTTTTTGTTTTTGCCTTGTTAGAAGCAATGGACTGCGTTTTTATCATGAAGGCATTACAAGCCTCCTCTGCAAAGAAGTTTATAGAAAAATTTTATTTCAAATTTATTTCTGTGTTTTTACATCTAGCTTTCAGGAATGTACAGTTTCATCGTGGCAGAAAATGTGTAATTAGGAGAGCCTTTTTTTTCTGTTTATATTTGAAAACGTATTTCGTTAAAGAAGCGTATAGCTACAGTTTACCAGTGTGAAATATCAGCGGAAATACTGCTGTTTTCTTCAATAGTGGTTGAGTTCATTGCGCACCACTGAGACACAGGCTGTGTTCTCTCTCTCTTTGTCCATTGTATAAGGGGAGAATGCGTTGCTATATGAGGTTAATTTCTTTCAATTTATTAATTCATTCACTGTGTGCTGGGAGTGCTGTCAGGTTTGTGGATGACATGAAACTTTAATGCAGTAATATTGCATGGTCTTTAAATGTTTCATGACATGACAGTACAGCCTTGGCGGAACTCTCACCTGCAGAGGATAATCCCGCATTTAATCTGCTCAACCCCATGTTAGAAGACGCCATTTACACTCTGCCGAAAAAAGGAATGCGAAAGGCAGCGCACATTACCTGCGACGTGACCGACCGCAATTTCACTGCTACACGGTGTCATTGTTGCCGTTTCAAAGGGGCGTCGGGTGATAAAGAATTTAAGCCTCTTCCAGCTACATGCGAGATGTCGTGGCACACAGAGACAGTTTGACATGGATGAAATTCCTTATAGAGTCGCAGGAAGTAAGTGTTACACCCCCCCGTGTAAATGCAGTGCCCTTGATTCACGGATGTGTACGGTACTCGGATCAGCTACGTGTCAAACTCAGCGAGCAGAACAGGCCGTTCGCATGATTTACAGGTCAATGCACACCGGGCCGCATCTTCACAAAATGGCTGTGCACTGCACGGCTGATTTTACTTCCACCGGTTATAAGTGTGCTAGAAGTTTCCGAGGAACTTTCTTCACTCCGCAAAAAGTGCTGCCGACTTGAAAATGAGTTCAGTCTTCTCCAGCCCCGGTGCACGTGATCGTAATTTAAAGTTTTCCGCGAGACGCAAAAAAAAGCTGTAAGAGGAAAAAACTTTGAATCCTTCTGCCCATGAAAGGCATGTCAGCGAGCCGGATCAATGCTTATATGAACGTTTCCCACCACCCGGCTGAATTAGAATCAGCCAGCGCTGTGCAGAGAAGAAGGGAAGGGAAAGAAATCAATGGGGTCGAGATCCGCTAGAGATCCGCGAACGGCCTGTCGGGCACATTAGAGCAAGAGCCGTATTTATAGAGCACATCAAAGGTATGGCGGACGTACCTCCGCACCGCCTGGGATCCGCGGGCTTCAAACCGAACGCGAGTCGGGCATTATAAAAAAAGAGTGGAAGAGATAAAAAAAGATTTTGGCGGATCTATCGTTTTGCGAACGCCGCGGTTTAGAAGAAAGGAAAGCCGGATGCTGTGACCTCGGGGATTGTCGCCCAGCATTAAGAATAACGCCGCCGATGGCGGGGAAAGACATCGAACGCCCGCAGGTACAGGAATCTGAGGTGGGCAGGCTTATGGTGGGCTTCTGATCGCGTATGGCGGGGCGTCCGGATAGGGGCTGGAATGAAAACTTTGGCACTGCCACAGCGGCGCTGTGTGTTTTGTAAATAGTGTTGAGGACCTCCATGCTCGTTGCCTGGGTGATCATTTTCGCTCTGTTTTGATGAAGTTATTTTGCCATGTGAGCCCTCTGCAGAAGTGCTGGAATTAGCACCTGGCTTTGATTCCATCGACAGAATAATTTAAACCACAGTGGAAGTGTAATCGACAAAATGTCCTTTAGTTCTGGGAAAAGTGAGCCTAGGTGCTTTGGCTGATGTGCAACCGCCATACTAGGGTTGTCAGACCCGTTATGATCTTTAACTGAAAGTTCTGGTTAGAGAGTAGAGAACCTCATTCGCATATCCTTTCTGCTAAAACATAGTTTTGTTGTTGCCAGTGATGGATATTTGGAAATGGGGAGCTGAGGACTGTTTACAGCTGTTGCAGAAACTGGCTGGATACATCCTGCATGCGGCCAACATGGTTGATGCTGTACGCTGGGTTTTTTTTTTTTTTTTTCTGCTGAAGGCTTTTCTGGCAAAAGAATTTGCATTTTATCATGTGATTTTTTTTTTTTTTTTTTAATTTCGAGGAAATGAGAGAAATCACCAAGGCAGGCACACATTTTTGCACGCATGCACACGTCTCCATGCCTGTGCACATTTTCCACTTGAGCTAATGCCATTTTCTCCAGTTCTTAAAAAAGCCCAATCAGAACTTCAAATGATGGATCAGGGTCAAATTCAGTCATTTTATATCAGTCCTGAATTGGTTCAGACCCATAGACGGTACATTGTTTCCAACAGGCCCTTCAACTTTTCAGTGTCAGGTAAATTATATCACCAGTTTTAGACATACTGCAGTCCTGGACGCAATGTCGTACTGTAGGTATTTAACTGGGTATGACTTTAAATCATTTAGGTACCCACTGCTGACCAATTCATACTGGTGGACGGCCCCGACCGGATTTGTGACTTTTTGAGTCACTGTAGGGGAACATGACTGAGTATATTTTTGTGTTTATCACTGTTCTTCATTATAATCCATAGCTCTACATGAGCAACTGCTGTAGCCTATTTTGGATACAAACCTGCGCCACAGCAGTTGCGCCATCTGCAGCGATGATAACTATTGTACTGCAAACTCATAACTTTCATTGGACTGCATAAGAATATTGAGACTAAAAGACTAAATTACCTGGCCATTTTTTTTTAGGTCCTGTAGCTCCGGATAAGTCATGAAAGAGTATTTCTTTAAAAAAGCGAAAGATTTTTGAAATGCAAAGTGTATGTAGAAGCAGTTTTGGATTTTGCAAATGTGACTGAAGTATTTCTTGCACTTGGCGGCTCGATTGTCACCTTGCATTTGTCATGGGTTAACGAAACCTGGGTGAACATTACTGCATGCAAGGCCATTTATACATGACTCATTCTGACAAGGACCAGACTCCGGCGCAGACAGCAAATCAGCTCCACAGCTTTATTAGGTAGTTTTCTCGAGGTCAGACAGTCCAAGTCACATCCAAACCATAAACACGCAGCGCCAAAGGGATAATCCAAACAGGAGACAAAGTTCAGTCCTGTGTTCAGTCGCTAACAGTAAGATTGCTAAAGTTGGGGGTAATGCAAATCATAAACCGTAACAATCCTCAGTCATAATCATAAAATCACAATACACAGAGGAATAGGCCATCTTGTAAACCATGGAACAACAAATCAGAATTAGAAATCTTCACAAGAAAAAACAAGGCACGCAAGGTGACTCAGGAAAGGCAACAAACTAAAACGGGCTCTATGCAAACGAGAGAAAATAACAAACTAAGGATTGAAAGGAGGTGTGATGGAGCTGGGAAGCGTGACTGGGGGTGTGGCTACTAACGAGGAGGCTAATGCGAAGTGATTAATGAACAGAATTGGGCGGGTGGGTGTTGGAATGAGGATGAAAACAAAAGCACAAACTGAATGGGGACTGAGAAAGACAACAGGATTAAAAAAAGCACAATAACTGTAATAACAACACTAAACATAAGATTCTGTGCAAAACTGTAAACGGCACAGAAAATAATACAAGCAGAACTCAAACACTGACGCATTCAGTGTGAGGATCTTCACTCAGAGGGAGGACAACTGCGCAAAGAATTGCAAAGATAGTGACAGAGACATTCAACCAGCCTGGAGAAAATAATTAAAACTCATGTGCTCTATTCATATTTTTCTTTTTTTTTCCCAGTGCGACATTTCGTACTGTTGCATTGCAGCATGTCGAAAAATGTGTGTAAGGTAGCAGCCATTGAGAGGACATGACAGTTTTGGTTAAACTTCAGTGTGTTTTTTTGAATGAGCCATGAATTAATGCTTTGGGTTTGTCAAATACAAACAATGTCATAGTGTGCTTACGTAGGGTAGCTAAATGGGAACATCGTCACTACTGCTTAACCCACTACATAGTGGTGGAACTTTATGTTTGGCCTTAATTCAATTTTGTTGGTGTCGACTATATGATACTTAAATTACTACAGGATTGTTCTAATTAAGTCCTTCCCTGCGTATTTAATACGGGCAATACGAAAATATTGGCACTGTATAATGCTGCTAAAGCTCAAATTATTTTGTTTTGTCCAAATTACTGATAGCTTGTTTAATTATGATATGCTAAAAAATTACTATCGTCTGCAATAATTGTAGAGTACATACCCTAGAGCCAATTGCTGGTATTTTAGTGGTCTCAAATCCTATTGCTCCAGATTTTTTATGAAGAAGTTAATACAGGCTTTTTAACTTCCACTGCCGCAGCATGGAATTTGTAAGGATTGATGAGATTGTACCTCAACCAAATTGCTCATTCATTTTTATTTTTCTTGGGCTGCATGCTTGAAGTATTTCTGTTCGTTCTTAAGCTGTTCGGTCGGTAATAGCTTGCTGATGATTGTGATTTCTGCATTGATACGCAGTGGCATATAATCGATCTTACCTGAGTGAGACCATAGGCTACTGACACATTTATTAAATTCGGGTTCAAATTGGGCCAGGCTTTAAAGTGCTTGAAGAACTCGAGCTGGGGTCAGACCGGGCCAAGCAGAAATTGGGCTTCTTTGGGTCGGCCTGAAATTGTTTGCTCCATTTTATGCTCTCACCTTCACACGCACATACAAATAGTCGCAGGCCGGGGAATGCTGGGAAGTGTGGTGGTGATTTAGAGGACAAGTGAGGACGATCTTCGGTCGCTCGGTGACAAACACAGACCCCTCACTCTGGCTCTGCTGATAAATTTCTTCTTCTGCTCGTGCATTGAAATTATTTCTTCATCTTCTTCTATTTAGTTTGGACATTTTGTTCTTGCACTCGGCGTAGTCCTGCATTGTTTTGAGAAGGCGAGCTCATGTATTTATTTACACTGGCAGTCCTTCAGTGCTGAATTTGGCGATCGTCATGCACTCCTCGTTCAAGCTGCTCGCGCTGCATATGAACATTCCATCGACAGACTCAAATCCTCTCTCACACAGACTGGAATAGGGATGAGTGGACATTTTCGAGTCACTGACAGCAGTCATCGAAACCCATGAATTCCTGGTTGGGTCTTGATAAGACATGACTTCATCACTCTGGCTGTTACTGCTGAAAATGATGAAGATGAGGATAAAAATAAACTCATCATCCGCTGTTATCATATCAGGCCAAACTCCAGATAAATCCTCTTGGATTTGTCCCCAGATGAAGAAGCTGTGATCTAAGTAGGACCGCATTGCAAAAACACAGGTTAGATAGATATTCCACTGTAAACTGAAATGAATTAATCTTTTCTAGGTAAAATGGTTCTACTGTCACTGGACTCTTGGATTGTGACCAGTCTTCCGACTTGGATCATTATGGGATAGCACTCGTAGTTCCCCAGTCAGTGTCCTTACAATGACAAACAATGTTCTTCTATAGCTATGAGATTATAAGGGTTTAAGATTCATGCAGTTGTAAAGGCCTGTTTTAAGCTACTGGGAACTATACTAGATCTTCTGCAATATGTTCAGGCATCGTCCATATCAATCGTATAACCGTCACGGGGACTTATGGGAACAGAGGAAAAATTAAGTTGTTCGTAAATAATCCAACTGTTACACAGTTTGTAAGCCACAATGGAGTATATTTATTGGTCTGTGGTACAGGCGCAAGCAGGCGAATAACTATTTTGAGGGATATGAAATGTTTCTCGAATATCACGCTTTGAATGCCCGCTTGCGTTTGCTTTTCAGCTCAGAACTGCTCAGAGAAATTGCCCAAATCAAATATATTACTTAGAAAAGGAAAGAAAAAAAATCATGTCTATGGAAGGGGTATTATTACGGGAGGCAATATATTTTATGGCCTTTTTAATACTGTATATATTTCCTTAAAGATTTGTGGCTTGTTGGTTTACCCCTTTATTATTATAGTAGAAATAAATATTTAACTTGCTGCATGCTGTTGAAATCCTTTGTAGGTTGTGCGTTTATTTATTTATTTGTCGCATTCTAATAATTCATGGTCCTTTTACAAGTTTGAATAGAACCACAAATTAAGTGGCTGCTGAAGAATTCGGCTGAAATATGTGCAATTCAAGAATATTTTTTGCTCTAAATATCGGCCGTTTCCGTGACACAACGGGACAAACACATGCGCAGGAACATTTATATGCACTGAGCGTGCAATAATGTGTGTGTGAGTGTGTGCATCTGTGTAGAGAGATACAGAGAGAGAGAGAGAGAGAGATTGTTGTTGTTTTTTTTTCTCTCCTTCCATAGGAGAAGAGAACCACTAACCAGCAGATTCAGGGATTTAATTTAAATTGTATCCTGACAAATAAGCATTTAATAGTGTAAAATGAGCCATTGTGTGCGCACATGTGGAACGCAGCGATAAGGCAGACCGTGGAGCTCGAAAAGACTTCTGCTAAAAAAAGTGTGACAATTCAGAGGACGAACAAACAAAACAACATGCATTCCACAGTTAACCCTTTACTCTTCCCTCTGTGTTTAAAGCCGAAGCCCCTGTCAGCCCTGAATAGAGTGTTTTGCAGAGCTCACATTTCTGATGATTGAAATGAGAGGAAAGCTGGAGCTAATGTTTTGAAACATACAATCCTAATGAAAATCCATTGATCGGTTTGTGCCCGCGTTAGCGTCCTTGTTCGCCCGTTTATTTGTCAGTGCTGTGCCTACGAGTGTGAGCTTTATTACGCCGCGGTATGAACCTTTGACTTTCAAACATGCTGAGCGATATATTCGCAGAGCTGCGGCAGATATGACAGTCTGAAAAATGATCTGTGACTGTTTGAATCGGTACGGGGAGATTGGAAGTTAGCGGAATTAAGTACAATGTTCAATATATTGAGATGCACTGAAATGCAATACGCCTCCATCTGTCTGTGCATTGCACTTTCATTACAGCTAAATTAAAGCATTACACGTTCGTCAGCATTCTAAATATATCAATATTTTCCCACTCTCAGGAGCATTGATTTTCCAAAGGCCTGATTATTTATTTATTTATTTATTTATTTATTTGTGTCATATGAAACCACAGTCGGCATCTCAGTAAAAAAAACAAAAAAGATTTTTGCCAGAGAGTTTTATTTTTCAATATGGGGGTGATTCAAGGAATATGTTAATAATAATATTATAATTATTTATTTATGTATTTAAGTAGTTATTCTCCTTGATCACTGTAGTGCAGAAGAGATCAATTTCTGATTGAATTCAGGCCCGTCTTCACTATCTGATCAAGCAGACATGTCATCAAGTGGCATCACTGAATATATTACAATAAAATATGTGCTACTGGATTCAAACATGATGGTTCATTATTTCTTTTTCTTTTTTTAACTTCTATATGTTCTGTTTCTTTGGCATGTTTTGGGCAAAACAGTGATTTAGTTGATCTTCACTAATGTATTGTACGCATACTCAGCGATTAAGATTGCGTTGAGTCCAACACCCACTGGCAGTGAAGTGAGGTGTCACGTCAAACACCAGTTGTCACCGAACCTTCTGAACAGACATTGAACGTATCAGTAGCATCGGTGTTAGACCGACAAGCAGTCGGCCAGGGGTCATTCTTCAACTTCTCAGTATAGTAATTTTGAAAACTGCCTTAAAATGATTATTTTAAAATGGTGGCAAAGCAAGACCAAAGGGTTATATTGCATTATGCCAGAGTGCAAATAATCAAACCTCAAACATTTGGCTGACTGGTAAAATTAACTATTTTACACTCATATCTCATCCTGGTAGCTCGCTTGGTTGTAAATTTGCCAGTGTTCAGTTTTTACCCGTCTATCTTGCGTTAAGTGTGTAGCCAGCTAACAGTTGATTGCCATGTATCTTAACTGCTGGCAAAATATTTGGCTTCCATTTTGTCAGCTCAACTTGGTCAAAAAGTTGTGTCATCGGTTTTGGCAGCTGCATGTCAGGCTCAAGTTTAAGGGGACTGTGATGAACCTGGTTTGGTCTTTCAGTTGCTTTTCTGAATGTAAAATGGACTTCAACTACCACAATACTTAATGCACTGGTCATAGGTTTGGTAGTATCTGGTACATAAAGTTATTTGTCATCAATTTTCCTTAGTTTCTCTACTTGGCTGGTCTCTTGCTTTGAAAATGCGAACAAAGTGAAATTTTGTCAGAAATTTGCACAATTTACTGTTCAGAAATACACAATTCTGAAGCAATTCTGACAGCCGCATGTTGATGCCAGAAGATAAATTTAATATTGTTGATATTAAGCAAAATAAGCAGGAACTAGGGGAATATTGTGTTAATGGTGCACGTACTGGCTACGATATTCCAGAAGGTTTGGTTCACCTCTCTGAGATGCTAAATTTCCGAGAACCCCCGTGGCAACAGGGGGCAGTAATTGAACCACAGCTCACGCTTATGAGTTTATGAATGCAGTGATTATCTCAGAATGGTGGGTGGGCCTGGATTCCTGCTCTGGAGTGGATCTCTTATCTGAATTAATGGAGTGTACAGGAACCAAATATTCTGCTGATCTGCCCCGGTGGTTTAAGACATCCCCCCCCCCCCCCCCCCCCATCCCACTTTTTTCCCTATTGGAAGTCCTTGTGAAAGCCAGAGTGGTGGAATCACAGTCTGTAATTGGTTAGAAGCTTGTCACTGGAATGGAATTACGCTAGTTAATCTCTCTTCAATTAATCACTCTTGAGTAGCTCTACAGTGCGATAATGCTTGCACAAAGCAGCTGGCTAGGGTTTAAAGGGGAGCGATTATTAGCCCGTGTTTATGAGTCGCTCTCTCTCTCTCTTTCTCCTTCCCTCTCTCTAGCCTTTCTCATTTTTATATCTCTCATTTATAGTTTACAGTGTTGGATCTCAGGAGGGTATTTTTTAGCGCGGGTACATTCCTGTATATGCGTGTAATGTGCCATTGGGCACAAAGATGGCCGAAACGATGTTTGTTTTCTCTCGTCATAAACAGCTAAGAACAGCAAATCTGGCTGAGGCTACATTCTAATCTGAAATGGGGCAGACATTTTCCTGCATTTTCAGCCTATAAAATGAACACGTTTTGTTTATTTACTGACCAGAGTATGCGCATCCGCAAGAGCCTGCCGGTGTGTTTGTCGTCTCGTATATTGTTTTGGGGTTTAGCCATTTACTGTGTTATTGTTTGGGCATATTGATAGCGCCGCAAGCCGATTAGCTTCTCAGGGATAGCTTTTTTGGGTCAGATTTATTTAATCTAATCATATTGAGGATATAATGAAGTTGAAGAACCTTAATCATTCAAAGTGTTGTGTGTCAGTAATATGTATGAGTGTCTCTCCTTGTGAGTATCTCCCTTTTTCTATAATCATTGTGTTTCATTTCCCACTGGCCAACAGTTGGAAGTTGGGCATCAAGTGAGGTGGAAATTTAGTTTGAAAAATGTTTTGAAACACGCAAACTACATTAATACTAATCTTAGTTCAGGTTTCAAATGTAGTCTGGGTACATTCATGTTAGCAATGAAACGTTCACTTAATGACTAATAAACATAGTAAGGATTTCTCCTTAATATCAAGATGGGCTTTCACCAATATTTTGTGTGTGTGTGTGTGTGTGTGTGTGTGTGTGTGTGTGTGTGTGTGTGTGTGTGTATGTACCACGTGAGTGTTCCCGTTTCTCTTGAAGATTTGTTTACTCTTACTTTTCTTCTGATTGAGCGTCTCTCACTTTTCCTCGAATGGAGAAGGCCCAGTCCCAGTCACTGGAGCTTACGTCCTTAAATTGCCGAACCGAATGTTATTTTATTTACTATTTCATGCACAAAGATACCAATTAAAAAATGAGACGGTAGAGAGCGCGTACCTTTGCCTGTACATTTTCATCTACTGGCACTTTTGATCAGCTGCATAATCCAAATTGGTATCAGGATTGGTCTGAAAATTAATCGGCTCTTCCCATTCATACAGTGCAACTTCCCATAAAATTTTGTGGTAATCCGCTGAATAGTTTTTGAGTAATCCTGCTGACAAACACTCACATAAACACACACACACACACACACAAGTGATCACAATACTCAGGTTTCCTGGCTGGGGTTTTAAAAAAAGCAAGGCATTACCGTTTCCACTGGCGCGAGTTGTCGAGCAATCGATTACGAAGACTGAAGAAGGATTAAATATCTGAGGGACATTCGTTCGGATTAAAGTTAAACCTTCAAATAATAAAAAATACAGAAATTAATCCTGAAAACAATTGCACTAAGTTGTTGCTCGTTTTAAACTAGAACCAGCAGTGATGGATTTCTCTGAGCTCAGCTCTGGTTTGAGATTTCGAGAGGTCACTTCTGATTACCTAATACAGCATAAGATCTCTCAGGGTTCATGTGAAGGCGTTTGGCAAAAGCGCATCTTCAAGGGGTTAATCAGTATCCCCGCGAAGCGAGGCCTCCTCGTGTTTACGGCGCTTGCGTGGCAGTCACTGCCTCTGCCTTACGTGATGCTCATTCAGGGCCTCTGATACACGCTGAATCACTGGTTTGTTTGGCTGACCTGTTCCTAACCCTTTCTGACAAAGTGTCTAGGAATGGAGACGGTGGACCTCAGGCGAGTGATTCTGATGTTTAGTGGCGTGGGGAGGGTGGGGGGGGAGGGGGCTGTAGCAGGTAATTGCAGCGCAACAACCTTCGCTGTCTCTGAGGAAACTCTGACCTCCTCCAGGGATGTCCAAGCAGATCAAGCGCTAGTGACAAATGGGCTGTGATCATTTGTGGGCACAGGAATTTCCAGCTTTGAGAGGCGAGGTCCGTAAATGGCACCCCCCCCCCCAAACCCCGCACGTCCTCAGTTTTTGTGTGTCTTTATATGCTAATGCCATGTTTTCGCTTAGCTGATTCTGAGGTAGTGATGCATCACACCGCATTCCTCACTGCTACCTCTACAGAAATTCCGTGCGCTGTTCTGCGGGCCGCAGCCCACCTCAGCTTCCGTAGAAGGTCACAGTAGGCAGATAAAATGTCTGGGTGCAGCAATTGCAATTAAGGCGAATTCCCTCCACGGTTTAACCATGGACAGTTTTTATCAGTCTGGAGGGTAGCATGCAGTTCTTATGTGTGTTTTAAAAAAGAAATTGTCTGCAGAGAAATCACAGTCAATTTATTCATGTCTGCATTGAGGTCTTTAATTACTCAGCTTGTAGCTCACCAGCAGAGTTATAAGGATGGTCGTTTGTAGTCTGTCGTCTGTAAATACTGTGACCTGTGACCTTTAGCGGCCACAACTATTGATCAAATTTGACGAAACTTGGTATGTACCATTTCAAGCACGTAAACTACTTTCGGACTGCATTTTAGCTCCGCATCCCCAAAAGTGGCCATGGCATGGTGGTCATATTAAAAGGGAAGTGGCTGTATTTACACCATTCCGGCACATGCAAGTAGCA